>VDFB02153424.1:61953-129939 GCA_007258455.2 Sequoia sempervirens | reverse complement strand
GAGAGAAAGAGAGGGAGATAGGGAGAGGAGAAAAAAGTAAAGAGATATAGAAGAGGGAGTAATAGAGAGAGAGGGGGGGGAGATAGGGATAGAAACAAGGAGAGATAGAGATAGAAAGAAGGAGAGATAGAGATAGATATAACTTAGGAAAGATAGAGGGGTTGAGAGAGAGATGGAGAGGGAGAAATAGAGATATTAAGAGGGAGACAATGAGAGGGCGATGGAGAGATAGAAAGATAAATATATAAGAAGTTATATATACTAGAGAGGTAGAGAGAGGGATATGTAGAGAAGGAAAGAGTGAGAGATAACTTGTGATAAAGATAAGTAATAAAGAGATGAAGAGATAAATAGAGAGGGGGAGAGAGAGATAAAGATAAGGAGGGAGAAATGGAGTTTGTATGTGTGTGTGAGAGAGAGATATATATGAAGATAGAGACAAAGGGATATATTTAGGGAGAGAGGGAGAGATTCAATGGAGAGAGGATAGAGATAAAATAGAGATATAGAAAGAGGAAGTGATAGGGAGAGATAGAGATCTCAAAAGAGGGAGAGATAGAAAGATAGGTAGTGGGAAAAATGGAGGGGGAAGAGAGAGAAAGAGAGATGGAAGGAGAGAGGAAAGGGAAGAAGGAGAGAATGAGAGAGGGAGCATTGGAAGGATACAAAGATAGAGATAAGGATTTATATATAAAAAGAGGTAGAGATGAGGTGATATATGTATAAAGATGGGAAGAGAAAGAGAGAGACACTCCTATCTATGTCTCCCTCTCAATCTCTATGTTTCTCATTATCTCTCAATTTGTCTCTTTGTATCTCTCTCATATTTCTCTATATATTTTTCTTACGTTCTCTCTTCCTCTCTCTCCCTATCTCTCTACCTTACTCCTTTATTGTCCCTATTTATCTCCCCCTCTCTCTACTTCTATATATCTTTGTCTCCTATTTCTCTTTATCTCTCTCCCTATGATACTTTATATCTATCTATGTCTCTTATATTCTCTCTCTCTCTCTATTTATTCCTCTATATCTCTACCTCTATCTCTATCTCTATATCTATATCTCTCTTCTATATCTCTATATCTCTTTGTCTCCCTCTTTTCCTCTCCATAGATCTCTATTTATCTTTCTCTCTATCTTTTTTTCTCTCTTTTCTCTTTTTGTATCTCCCTCTCCCTATCTATATCCATGTCCATTTTTATCTTTGCCTCCCCCTCACTCTCTCTCTTCCTTTCTTTCTCTTTTTCTCCCTTTTCCACTTTATATCTTCTCTATCTTCCTTAAGTGTGCAATGGGTACACTAAAGAGGTTTGAAAGGTGAATTATCATATCCTTAATCAAATGACACATGTGGTACCCAGAGCATAACTCCCTAGGGACACATGTAATCCTTGGATTGTTAGATATAGTGAGGGAGGAATAGGGAGTGTGTGTGTGTGTGTGTGTGAGAGAGAGAGAGAGAGAGAGAGAGAGAAAGATATATGGAGAGAGATAGAGAGGGAAGGAGAGGGAGGTAGAGAAATAGAGAGGAGAAAAAAGTAAAGAGATATAGAAGAGGGAGTACTAGAGAGATAGAGGGGGGGGGAGACAGGGATAGAAAGAGGGAGAGATAGGGATAGAAAGAAGGAGAGATAGAGATAGATATAACTTATGAAAGATAGAGGGGTTGAGAGAGAGATGGAGAGGGAGAAATAGAGATATTAAGAGGGAGACAATGAGAGGGGGATGGAGAGATAGAAAGATAAATATATAAGAAGTTATATAGAGAGAGGTAGAGAGAGGGATATGTAGAGAAGAAAGAGTGAGATATAACTTGTGATAAAGATAAGTAATAAAGAGATGAAGAGATAAATAGAGAGGGGGAGAGAGAGATAAAGATAAGGAAGGAGAAATGGAGTGTGTATGTGTGTGTGAGAGAGAGAGATATATATGAAGATAGAGACAAAGGGATATATTTAGGGAGAGGGAGAGATTCAATGGAGAGAGGATAGAGATAAAATAGAGATATAGAAAGAGGAAGTGATAGGGAGAGATAGAGATCTCAAAAGAGGGAGAGATAGAAAGATAGGTAGTGGGAAAAATGGAGGGGGAAGAGAGAGAAAGAGAGATGGAAGGAGAGAGGAAAGGGAAGAGGGAGAGAATGAGAGAGGGAGCATTGGAAGGATAGAAAGATAGAGATAGGGAGTTATATATAAAGAGAGGTAGAGATGAGGAGATATATGTATAAAGATGGGAAGAGAAGGAGAGAGACACTCTTTCTATCTATGTCTCCCTCTCAATCTCTATGTTTCTCATTATCTCTCAATTTAACTCTTTGTATCTCTCTCATATTTCTCTTTATATTTTTCTTACGTTCTCTCTTCCTCTCTCTCCCTATCTCTCTACCTTACTCCTTTATTGTCCCTATTTATCTCCCCCTCTCTCTACTTCTATATATCTTTGTCTCCTATTTCTCTTTATCTATCTCTTTATCTAATCTCTCCCTATGGTACTTTATATCTATCTATGTCTCTTATATTCTCTCTCTCTCTCACACACTATCTCATCTCTTTATCTCCCTCTCTTTCCCTATTTATTCCTCTAGTATATCTCTACCTCTATCTCTATCTTTATATCTCTATCTCTCTTCTATCTCTCTATATCTCTTTGTCTCCCTCTTTATCTCTGCATAGATCTCTATTTATCTTTCTCTCTATCTTTTTTTCTCTCTTTTCTCTTTTTGTATCTCCCTCTCCCTATCTATATCCATCCATTTTTATCTTTGCCCCCCCTCTCTCTTCCTTTCTTTCTCTTTTTCTCCCTTTTCCTCTTTATATCTTCTCTATCTTCCTTAAGTGTGCAATGGGTGCTCTAAAGAGGTTTGAAAGGTGAATTATCATATCCTTAATCAAATGACACATGTGGTACGTTGAGCATAACTCCCTAGGGACACATGTAATCCTTGGATTGTTGGCATGAATTGACTAATCAAAAGTTAGTCTCCCTCTCTCTCAATAACGTTTAATTTAGATTTTAAGTTTAAAATTTATTTTATTATATAAATTAGGATAAAAATAAAATAAATAATTATAAATTAAATTATTTCTATTAACTTTTAATTATAATTTGTAATTTCATAAGCAGAAATAAATATGTAAAATAAATTTCAAAGTTAAATCATACTACAAAAGAAATGCAAAATTACAATATCCATTTAAACAAATAATTTTAAAATAATTAAAATTTAATAACATGAATAATTATAAATTAAATTATTTCTAATAACTTTTAATTGTAATTTGTAATTTCATAAATATAAGTAAATATGTAAAATAAATTTCAAAGTTAAATCATACTATAAAGGAAATGCAAAATTAAAATATCCATTTAAACAAATAATTTTAAAAAAATATTAAATAATAAACTTATTGAGAATAAATAATTAAATAATAGAATTAAAATTTAAAAAAATGTACTTAAAAAATATAATTAATATATTGCAAACAATAGTAACATTAATTTGAAAGTAAAATTGTACTTCAAATAAAATAGTAAAACTAAAAATAAACAGTATTAAAACTGTTAAAACTAAAATTTTAACTTTTATATTAAAAATCACAAGTAAGATTAAACTTAAAAAACTAAAAAATAAAATGAAAGGTAAAAAATCAATTTCTAATTTAAATATAGATAATTTTGATTTGATTTGATTTAATTTTAATAAATTTTATGTGATTTAATTTAAAATGTATATTAAAAAAAATTAAATATAAATATTTAATATAAAGATAAATTTACTAAAACCTACAATAAAAAAACTCTAATAACTACTCAAATATTTTTTTAACTTTAAAAATTATTAAGAATAAATTAAATTAAAAGAAATAACACAGAGCATTGATAATTGAAATAGGCATGTGGCATATTCTCTTTATCACGAAATGCCAAATAAATAAATAAAAACGACAAAAGAAAAAAAATAGTGAGAGACAATGTAAAATAAAAAATAAAACTTAAATATATTTAATTTCCACTGTCTTAATTTGAGACAATGTAAAATAAAATAAAAAAACTTAAATATATTTAATTTCTATTGTCTTAAGTTAAGACAAAATAAATAAATAAATATAACTTAAATATATTTAAGACAAAATTAATATTTTGTCTTAAATTATTGTCTTAAAAAGCCCCTCAATGTAGTAGTGTGTCCCGCCTATTTTAGCATTGCACTAGTAGTGAGGAGGTTGAAATGAGTCGATACCTTTTTCATAAACTTCATGAACCTTACTTCCAGCAACTCTAGTGGGACGGTCGTGTAGGTTCTGCCTACGCCAATTTCCTTTTGTGGGAGTCCTATGACCACAACAAAATGTCAGTCTACATCTTTCTCAAAGCTTATGTATTAAGAGTGTAGCGTAGAAAGGACTCAAGGTTCTGCTCTTCAAGCCTACGTGACCACTATACAATTGTCTAAATTCTTCAGAAACTCATTTGAAAAAGTTATGTTTAAGTGGGGAACCCTTGTTAAAGTGCACGACTTCATTGTTGTCAATATCGAGACATAGCATGAAATCATGGGATTTTTCTGTAGCTGCAAACAGTTATAATTTCTAAGAATAACCTTTCGAGGTGTAAAATCTGTTGATTAACATCAAAGACGAAGATAGCTGAAATCAATAAGAAAACAAAATATTTACAAAGATAAAATGATGCTAAAGGGGCTGAGTTCGCAGGACAACTATTTCCCTATCCCACCTAGCCTACAGGTTCACCCCCAACCATTCTCTGTATCAACTCTTAAATGAGGTTGTCTGCCTGCTACATCCGAGGACTTAGAACAAATTTTCAAAGCACTAGACGATGGCCAGGATAAGGAAATCTCACGACTCATTCTATCTTGGTGTTGCACTTGCAAGGGAATAAACCCAATCAACTCACCATCTACTCCTATTCCAGATCAAAAGAATGCATCTAACTCGGAGATAAAGTTTACGTAACTGCCTCTACAATAAATTCTGGAAAACACGACTCCAACTTCAGGTAGGTGCAGTACTAATGATATGGCCAAGATTTTCAATATAATAGCCTGCTCCATAAAATTATTTTGCCGTACCCTAAGATCCAAAATTTGCGGGTGAATATTTATGCTCTTGAACTAGCATTCTTTTAAAGATAAAAAAGTAATAATAATAATAATTTAAGGTACCCTCCTTCTGCCATAAGGCCTCTGTAGTAGTTGCGTATTGGACTGGTTTCGTCCATGATGGTGCTTTATTAGTGGAAGCATTAAATTATTTGTCAGTATATTAATGCGAGATAGAAAATTTGAGTCAAGGCCACTAGCCACAGTAGTTGCAAATTACGTGCATTTAGCTCTTGTGATTTCAATGGGATACGGAGTGGATTTGGTAATAACTTTCGGTGTGGCTAATTTTCACCTATCCACCTCATATCACTATTAAATTTAAAAAGAAATATTTATTTATGGTCATCGTTTCAAATCCCACAAAATTCTATAGTAGCCAAAAATATCGCTAAACATGAGAAGAGAAGAAAATCAGTGGTCTGTGGTGCTGAAATACGATGCCATGAATATTACCGAATTTAGAACATGGCACAGACTGTGCTAAGGGTGTTGACAAGGAGGAATCAAAGAGATGTTGCAGATGAAGAATGGTTTAATTGGCATTATAGATCAATATACTCTATTTTGTTTTATGTTCTAAAATTTGTGTTGCACAAGAAAAGAAATTTGGCCATTAGCAACAAGAAGGAAATATGTGGCTGCGGGTAAGGGTAAGTAGGTGTTGCTGGAAGTTGCTAAACGATAATTTCAAAGAATAAAATAAATGAGTAAACCCCCTCATTCACCATGAACCTGCTGCTAAACCAAAAGCAGGAAAGAAAAGATTAGAGAGTTATCCGTTAGAAAATAAAATAAAATAATAAATAGAACAAAGAGAGGAGAAGGTTAATTCAGCCACTAATAATAATAAATTTGAGTAACCATTGTTGCTGTGTGAATTGGAGGAATTTGTACTAACGATTCAGTAAATTTTTTTTTATCTCTACTAAGAATAGCACTCGAATTCTGGTAAATTCTTGGTTTTGGAGCGTTAACTATTTGTAATAACCTCCATGGTAATTAGAGCAGCCTATAATTGAAATCATTAACACTTTCACAAATTAGTGTATATATATTTTTATAGCATTATTGGTAAAAGATAATAACGTTAGCGTTATACAATTTAAGATTGAATTCATAATGAGTACATTTTAAGATCAAAAGAAAGAATACAAATATGATGGATATTTTAAATAAATTTGGATTAGGTTGTGCACATCAATTTAATAATTATATAATAATGATGCTAAATTGAACAACAATATCAAGAATTGTTAACATAATAAAAGTGTTACTTTTGTTTAAAATAATGTTATTGTAATAACAATATTGCCATCGAGTTAATGGAAAAAAACAGAAAAGAAAAGAAAAGAACATTATCTTAATATTACTTATTATAATATTAGAATCATTTAACATCATAATATACCATTATATTAAAGTACGAATAATTTCATCAATGGTAAAATTAATATTAATAAAAGCACAAGTTACCATTATAAAATTAATAAAACCACAAGTTACTAACATCAAGTGAAATATTTGTGCACTTAGTGGTGTTAATGGAATCTAAAAAAAAGGGGTATTAAATTTACGGTGATGTTAAAATAGTAAATTTTATTAAAGAGTGGAATGAGGTTAATAATAAAATAGAAATATGATTATAAGGGGGTAGAAGTAAAATTATAGTAAATAAATATTGGATAGTATTAATAATTACACCTAGTAAAATAAATCTTGGCAAGTAATATTAGTAACCTCACTATAACTGTTAATATTATTTGAGGATGAGGTTTTAATAAGATTAAGATAACCAAAACAATGATAATGGTAAAAAAAAAAAGAATAAAGAAAAAGAAAGGGTAATAGTTCTAACACCTAAGATTAGGTTAGACTATGCCACATTATTATTAGACTTAAGAAATATCTATTAATATTGTAGTTTGCTAGTAATAATGATATGTTCCCATATACCAATGTTTGAACTATCAATATAATATAAATTTATTATTGGCTAATATTTGAGTAATAATATTCTTATTATCAAAAGAAAAAAATTCAGGCATGACACTTAATTCATAGTTCCCCTGAAGCCATTGTATGAGGACCCCTTTAAAAGCCAACATAATTTCTCCTACTTTAATGTAAATTTTAATGATATTTCACATCACATTAACAGTTAATTATTTTTTCATTCAAGTAACATTCCTTAGACACAAATGAGGCATACACATTTTATCATTTGTATTCAATTAGGCCATTTATATTGAATGGTTTAAAGGGATTTTTAAACATATATCTTACATTTTGAAATTACAAATATAATGCAGGTTCACTTATATCTTAGAGATCATGGATCAATTCAATCATGATGATATCCGTAATCCACTTCCATTCCCTATCCACCACCTTCACCTCCACCTCCACCCACTCCACCTCATAACCCCCACCTCCACCACTTAAATCCCATGGTGCTCGCTTGCAAGCACAAATTGATGTGAATGTTAGATTCATTCAGGATCAAATCAACGCTATTCAGAATGAAGAATGTATTGCACCACTTTAGAGGAATTTTTCATCTACGATGCAAAATGTTGTTGATGCTGTTAGGTCCATGGATGTGGTCTTAGATGAGCATAGATGATGGCTAGAGGAGAGGAGAAAGTCCAATTTTGAAAAGGAAAACACAAAGAAATGAAGAGATGCAATAGTGAGCCGCAACACTTTATAAATTAAGACAATGATCTTATATTTATGAATTTGGTTGGATGGATTATTTTTGTGATGAATTTGTGAATTTGGTTGGATGGATTTTTTTAGTGATGAATTTATGAATTTGGTTGGATGGATATTTTTAGTGATGAATTTATGAATTTGGTTGGATGGATATTTTTTAGTGTTTAATTTATGAATATAATAGTATAATGATGAATTTATAATAGTATGTTTTATGACTACTATCATAATTTCTCTTGTTGGAAAAAATTAATTTACATGCATTAGACATAAATGAGCTTTTTGTGAATGTTTTAAGTTTATTTTTAGTATGTACATGTATTAAAATTACATAGTTTTAGATCTTAAATTTTGAAATTTGTATGTACACATAGTTTAGTTGAATGATGTATGCATGCATTATACATCCTATTTTTTATTTTAAATGTATGTACATCTTAAATTTTGAATTTTGTATGTACATGATCAAGTTAAATCAATGCATATTGTGTATGTATATGTATGCACATCCTAAAAAAATTTGTATGTACATTTAAAATTTAACTATTTCTTGTAATTTTGTAAGTTTGTATGCTACTTTTGTATAATTTAATATAGGTGAACACTTATATACATCATGGATCAATTTGATATTAATGAAATAATTAATCTACATCCTCATCAACCACCACCACCACCTCCACCCCCTCCACCTCCCCCTCCAACCCCTCCACTTCATATCCCAACTCCACCACTTGCTGGATCCGATGAGGCTCTCCTGTGAGCATGGATCAATGAAAATGTTGCATCCATTCAAAATCAAATCAATTATATGCAGAATAAAGAATTGATTCCACCACATGTGAGATGATTTTCATCTGTAATGCAAAACATTGTCGATGCCATTAGGTCTATTAATTCTAACTTAGATGGGCATCGATGAGATAGGGAGGAGATGGGATGATTTTATTTAGATGGTATCTCATATAAACAAATTTTAGACCTAAAAATAACAAAAGACCATCTAGCACCTTATTTTATTGACCCTAACACTCACTATCCCATTCTTGCAACTAAATCTAGAATATCCATGAGGTGGTGTATACATCCACAGATGATTGCATATTTTTGGGAGCGATGGTAGATGGTATTTGATAGTCCACCACACACTAATCTGGAGGTCCCATTATATTTTTTGAGGAGACTATATGTAGAGTTTTTTTTGGGGAAAAAGCCCAATTATTTTGATTTTAAATCATTTCAGGGTATTGGTGGCGGCATGCCACAATAGAGGTTAGGGTAAAGGGTTGATTCCCAATTCCCTATGCATGCACAACCCATTGTTTCTCCTCTTGGTCCTTCCATTCTTGCACCTGTGCATCAACATGTGGTGATATATGTATTAGTATCTCTACGTACGCTCACAGTAAACCTTGATGATAATGCTATTGCAATGGTGACTAGGGAGTCTACAGACCGCAACGATGGAGGAGTGTTCTATCGAGTTGGTCCTAGTACCACTCCACAAGTTTCGATACCCCATGCATGTACTAGTTGCCATTAGTTATGCTATATACCTGATTAGGCCACACCTAGTTAAGGTGGACATGGAGATTCTAGTGGATCATCTAGTTGTATTAGTTTATTTGTAGAATTTCTTACTATAGAGCATCACCCTGCAGAGAATGCGACATAGGTATAAATATGCATCTACATGTTGAATTTATAAGAATTTTAATGAACATATATATTAAAAAAAATGCAGCATGTTTTAACAATCAAACTGTTTGGTGTATATGACATTGACCATAGGGGAATCATTGGCTCCTCAAGTACATATGTCAACACCGGTGCTAGTCAGTAACCCTTATGGGGTATTTTGATTTCAATTTTTTAAATTATATATGAACTATTTTTTTGACTTGAATTTTTAATTTGTAATTCAATCATGAACATATGTTTTAAATATTTAAGTTGGTTTAGGGGACTCAAACAACTTCCACATCAATTCCACCCGAGGGCTTGTCGAGCACTCATCCATTGTTGAGTGACTCACATCAGGTGCAAGTACATTTATATTGTAAACTATTTAACTTGTTACTATACTTACAATTATGAATCTTGAATTCACTATATATCAAATGTGCATGTACACTTGTAAATATTATAAGTTCTAAATGTCTATATGTATGTCTACGTTGACACAACAATGAGAATGGGGATCATACAAACATTAGATGTGGTGGCTACTCATGAAGCATCTAAATTTTAGGTTTTTTAAAGAAGTTTCTACACAAAGTGTACAAACTTGAATATATATATTTTAACCTAATTAAAGTATACGTGCTTAAAATTTGACTTCGTAGGACTTTGTAATTGCCACTTTCTTCCCTGATAAGGTCACAATGCCTCAAGGAGGACATGAAGAGCAGTCATGTATCATGTTAATTTAAATTTTTGATTAAAGTCAATTACAAATTATACATTGTGAATAACATAAAATAAATTTAAAATTATATATATATATATATATATAGATATATATATATGAGCTCATACATGTTAAATTCTTTTTATTTTATAGCATGAGACACATCTTGTACAGGGAAAATTTAGTGGTGAATCTTTTCCAATTGGAAAATTCTAGGAATCGACCAAGTCAAAATTAGCAAATTTCTCGCACCCAACAGGGTGTCCAAATTGTACGGATTTTATGAACTATAGGTCCAATCCATGTCCATTTGCTAATAAGTTTTTTTATGAGACATATTTAAGCAACAAATTTTCCATTGTCAAACTACACGTTTCAATTGGACTGACTAATATTTTTGCTTGGAATCCTGAAAGCATTTAATAAAACACCTACATATTCACTAGTACTATTAAAACAACATTGTATTAGGACCCATTTCACCAATTAAAATTTACAAATATAGTTTCTTGTGAAGACCCATTTCACCAATTAAAATTTATAAATAGTTTCTTATGAGGATCTATTTTTCCAATAACATTAAAAAGTAATTACATTTGAGGAAACATTTCACCTTGAAAATTACAACATATCATTGTATAAGCATGCGACATTCACCACATTTTTAATATACCATTTAAAAATCCCATGGAATTTGCCAAATATGGAATCATGGATTGATATAAATACAATTGAAAGTGTCATTTATTCTTACACATTATGTTTGGTTCTAAGGTTCTGCTTCTTGATTCAGAAGTCAGCGAAAGCCGAAAATGTAGACTTAAAGGTGAGTGATAATTTCTTCATAGTGTTATTAGTTATTATAATAAGTTTTCTTTATCTCCTTTCCATTCTTTCTTCAACAAAGTGAACCTTAGAACCAAAGTTTGAAGTTTCAAAGTTTTCAAAACCTCAGACCCATTGACTAGAAAGATGACCAAGAAAGACTTGCAACTCAAAAAAGTGAACCATCAACCAAGTTAGGGAATCAGGAAGTTATGAAAATTTAGAACTCCGTGACAAGGTTATAAACCTCTGAGGACTAGCGACTAAGGTTAGGAAAAGACAAAAAATTTATATTGTATTCCATGGTATTGAATTTGATATGTGATTCTGCATCATTTTTAAAGAACAACACTTATCACACTACTTATAGATTCCTATTTCATTTCCTTTCACACAATTTTTGATAAATAAATGAAAAGAATATTATTAATCCATTCCTTGAACAGAAGCTAACAGTTCAACATCCATAAGTTATAAGTTATAAGCTAACAAAAGCTAAAAGTTCAACATAAATAACTTATAAAGGCATCCACCCAACTTAAAAAATAAAAGCCTAAAATACCAAATCACCTAAATTATACTGAGAATTCCTTACGCATCCATCACCATAAAATCTTTATTCATAGATAAATATTCTACAACAATGAAACTAACCAAAAATTTATCATTCCAATAATAGACAATCTATTGGCAAACTACTCAACAAAAGCACAATAAATCCACATAGTACACACCATAACTCAACGATTACACATGCATGAACTTCACCATTGTCTTTCTATATTGAAATAATAGAAAAGCAATAAAATAACAGAGTTTTTTTGTCTTGATAACGGTTTCTTGAAGACAACCATTTTAGAAATTAACATACAAAGTCTTTGAAGTATCAAGAGAGCCAAATTAAAGAAAATAACATAAAAAATAAAAAATAAATAGTGGTCCCAGTTTGAGCACCGAATCCTTCTCTTTCAATTATTTTTGCCTCCTCCTACTTTAGTAATGCCTCCTGTGCCTTTACTCTTTGCCTGTAGTTGGTGACAATTGCAATAATGTCCTTGCTCCCTGGCATTGTAGTAATCTGTAACCTGGTTCTCCATTTTCCCAAAGAATTTTTATACTCAACCAACATTTGAGATCTTTTCTCTTCTCCACATTTATAAGTCTTCAAGTGGATCTCCATTCCACCGAGTTTCAAGAAGGACTCCCATGTCATTGTAGCAGTATCAACTATTTCTTTCTTGAATATCTCTCTAAACTTCAGAGATATCTCTCTTATATCTAGAATGTTTTCATCAAACTCATTAGTAATTTCCACTCCTAGTTCATATGACAATCTTCTTTAATTTCCACCAACATTTCATAATATTGATCAAGTGTGTTATTAATTTCCTTCACCATATTATCATACATATTCAATTTCCATTCTAATGAAACGGACTAGGAAGGGTCTAGCTCCTTGGGATTATTCATGATTTTCTCACCAATTAATATCTTCGGATCCATAGAGTTCAATTCTTTCATTTCCTGAGAGAGCACATAGAGACTAGTTAGATCTTTTTCGAGTTGCTAAATTTCTGTTACTAAATCCTTCCTCTTGTTAACAACTTGAGTGTAAAAGAGCACAAATTTATTTGAAAAGAAGATAGCCTCTTGAGATATTTTATCAATCCCCTCACAAGTAGCTCTAGAATAGCTCAAATTCTTTTTAATTTTCTCTATGGTGAGCACATCAATGCCCTCTACCTGAGAACTTAATGCCTCATTAGATGTAGGAGGAGTGGCCATGGAAGAAATAAAGTTACTCAATGCAAGGACTTGAGATTCTAATTTTATATTTTCTTTCTTTTGTTCTTTCACTCTTTTAATCAAGGTATTGATTGAATAATTGGCATGGTTCACATCACCTTCCAGTGTTGGAGGACCCATATCAACATGTGTGACTTTTTAGTCCACCTCTATTATTTCATCTTCATTTAAATCCTTCACAGACTCAACAATTTCTAACATTCAATTTCTAGAAGTAGAATTAGTCACCATCCTTGACATCCTCCTGGCTTTCTTAGGTTTTGAAGAGCTTTGAAGTAACTTTGAAACTGTATCCACTCTAACTGTCACTATAGGAATATGCTTTCTCTTCTTCTCCACTACTTTTTTCAGCCATCTTGGGAAGGCTACTACCAGACTAGAATCTTCATTTCCACTAATAGTTTCTTTAGGAGCATTAGGAGTGAAAGGTGGATTATCAGGAAAAGAAGAGGGCAATTCAAATAGAGGAGGAGAGATATTATCTTCAATGATCTGTTTAAAGATAGCTTTAGAATTTTCAGCCACAAGTTTTTCTTGATTGGTCTTCTTCTTAGGGGTAGGAGAAAGCACACTGTCTTGTTCACATAATCTCTTCAACTTGATTGTTTGTTCTGGCCTATCACCATCACCTCTCGACTAATAATTTTCACTAGAGGACCTCACAAAGGGTTTCCCCAATGATACACTTGCACTAGATGCTTGCGTAGACCCCTATTCATTCTTCTATGATGACTTAGACTCCTGAATAGGACTATATTTTTTTTTCCATTTCCCATCCAAATAGTTCTAAGTTCTTTTAAGCACTAGGGCAACACACACCCTCATATATGAAATTTCATTTTGGCTCCAATCAACCCTAGGGTGGGATTTATCAAACAATTTTTTATATGTAGGATCTATGATTATTGAATCCTTAGCTACATTTTCAAGAATGTGAAATGACAGACCGAAAGCCTAATTTGTTTTAGCATTAGCCTCATATAATCTCTTCTCAATTTTATTTTCTCATCAACAAAATATTCCCAGAAATCTTCGATAGATGGGTGATTCCGATATAAGCTCCCTCCATAGAGATTATGCTTCACAAAACACTTACTATCAAAATTAGCTCTCATAGACATATTTTGGAGGTTATATTCCTTGAGAATTCCTTCAGCTCCCTTAGCTATCTAGTTTTTTTTGCACATAAAAGAAGGGGTCTCCAATGGGAAGACATACCCCTATTTCTCCATGTTCATATACTTAATATTAACCATTTCCATTTGTTGAAAAACTTCCAGAAATATCAATAAATATTTAGGATACCGAGGTAATTTAAATGGGGCTTTCTCAAAATGCCCTATTCTCAGATAGGAAAACTTGTCAAATTAGATATAAAAACTCCCAAATTTTGATACAAGAGAAATTTATTCAGGGAAAAGGTGTATTTCTAGATTTCCATCTAGCTTCATCACAACCTCTATTAAAATGCATCATTAACACGACAAAAATAACCCATTCCAAATTATTTAGTGAACTAAGGAAAGTGTTTATACATAGGCATATCAAAAGTTGGGGTTCCTTGTGGCTCCAACCTAGGCCAAAAAGATCTCTGACTACCTACAATATATGTCAGACAAGAACACATAGAGAAAGTAGTAGTCTTATGGAAATTAATTAATTGCTCATTCAAATGGAAGCAAATAACTTCAGCCCAGACAATGAAAATGTTCTCATCAAAAACTATCAAGATAAACCAACACATCCAATCCTCAAATAACTCAACTTGTGCATTCCCAACAATGCGGTGCAATAAAGCAATAGCATCTGCAATTTCTCCCTTAAAATGCACTTTTTTGAGTTTACTCGATAGTTGCGACTTATCTTTCTTTTAGACTTCAACCAAGTCTTGGCCATGAAGTTCTTACACCAGTCCTTGTTTTCTTTGAAAAATTCACCTACCATTGTGACATACATGTCTTCTACAAGTTCCCTTTCTGGAATCCCCAGCATGCGGGAAACAACTTCAAGAGAAATTTCTGCAATTACAACCCCATCTGTGGCTTTAATTTCTTGTGTCTATAAAATGTACCTTCTCACACATGCACTTATTAGGTCCACACTCAACACAAATTATGGAAGCCCTCTAGTGTGAGCTAGCCTGCTTTCTAAGAGTTTTATATCTAGCTCAGACTTGTCATCCCTCTCTAGGCACACCCAAAATTTGTCTAACTTAAAAGGTCCAAGCGTCGTATCCCTTACGCCGACCCAACGTTCACTCTACATGAGCAAAAATTCATGGAGAATGAATGTTTGCACTTGAGAAGTATTGGCCTTGGAAAAGAATGAGAATGCAGGCTAAATGTCTGAGTAAAAGGAATGCTTTCACTTGAGAAGTACTCTCATTGGCAAAGAACGAGAATGCAGGCTAAATGTCTGAGTAAAACTTCACCACCCACTTATGTCGTTATTTTTGAGAGGGCGTGCTTTAAATGGAGCATTCAATTTCATTCCTCAAAAATATAGGCTTTAAACCTACATGCTTTTGGAAATTCCTGAAAAGAAAACTCAAGTTTAGTCTGTACATAGCATTCAATTAGATGTCAGATGACGATGCCTTTGAAAGGCAAGATAAGCCCATAGTGTCACCTGGTCACTGAAACTTGGAACCTTAGAACCAAAGTATGAAGTTTTAAAGTTTTTGAAACCTCTGACCCATCAACTAAATTCACACACTGTAACTCAGTGGTTACGTATTCATGAACTTAAGTTACTCAACAAAGTGAACCAAGTCAGGGAATCAGGTAGTTATGAAAATTTAGAACTCTATGACATGGTTATAAAACTCAAAGGAATAGTGACTAAGCTTGCTTTGCTCCCTTATTTTGAGTACCTACAACCATACATCAAATTTTCATCAAACGGTTGAGTAATTTACGATATAAATAATAAACATGTGTTGTAAAGATTTTTTTTTTTTTAACCATTAATGCACTCGAATTGACATCAAGGCCTTTATAAAATGAATTACAATGTCACATTAATAGAAGAACCATTAATAGCACTAAGCATAGTAACACTTAACATTGCAAAGGACTTAATAAAAGGAATTACAATGTCACATTAATAGCACAACCATTATTAGCACAGTAACACTTAATGTTGCAAAGAACTTAATAAAAGGAATTACAATGTCAAATTAATAGCACAACCATTTATTTTATTACAATTGAATTACAATGTCACATTATTACATAGTACAAATACAAATGTAAGCGCAAGCGCCAAGCTTCTGCTGGATCGCTAGTGAAAACATAAATGTAATACATGTGTGTCTGAAAATAAATGGGACTTGTCGGGTCAACCATGTGCTATGAAAATAAATGCATGGGACTTCCGGGATCAACCATGTGGTGTCTGAAAATAAATGCATGGGGAAAGGTGGGCTAATCAAACCAGGGAAATGGGAGCTATGAAGATACAAAATGTACTTCTCCCCTTTGAAAAGAAGAGTCATGTAAAAGATGAGGGGTTGTAAAACTACTCCCATCTTCTACTTGCAGCTTCCATGCTCTAGGAGAGCACTTATCCATCAAAGCTCCTCATCCTGGCTCAAAACCTGTTTGAGAAGTCATGTGAACCAAATCAACTTCTTTCCAATTCTACCCATTTTGAACTTGAAGGAAATTAGTCTTTTACTCTGTAACTACATAATTGCAAGTAGGAGAATTTAGAGTATCCCCAATAATGCCACATCATCTTCTTCCTAAATCCTATTCCTTATTAACCCTACAAAATGAAAACCCTTATGACAATTCGAACATTGCACTCAATAGTAAAGCCTTTAGCCTTCAACAAATGATTTTAATTTTTAGTTATGCTCACTATCCTTATTTATGGGCCAACAATGCTGCCAATAGTGCCACTACCAACCTATTCTCTGTGTACACCTCACACATGCAACGTGTGAGTTTAGGTATAATCATGATTCATAATCACGATTCACGCAAACCAAAAAACCAACTTAAATTTTAATTGATTCTTGTAACTTAAGCCTTACATTTATTTAAATGTTTAATTTGATTGATGTCTAGACTCTGACAGCCTCGCTACATGCAAAATGTACCTCAAACTAACAAGCTGTCAATTGTCAAAATTGCCAGTGCCACTCAAAGTTGAAATGATATGAAATCATTACAAATCTTTTTTCACTAGCTATTTAGTCCTGCATTGGAAGAAAATTCTAAGCCATTGATCATTTTAAATCTAACGGTTAAAGGGTAATTCCAGAGGTTTAAGTTCACAAGACTAGTGCTCTCTACATTTCATTCTGGAATGCAAGTACAACCATACATCAAATGTTCAGGGTATGTGCAGGATCATCATGGAAAAAATAGGCCCTTAAGTGGCAAAAAATTCAGAAAAATCAGTGTTAGGCAACTTGACATAAAAATTTGAATAAGTTATCTATATTATTTCAAAAATATGTAAGAATAAAATCTGTAGAAAATTGAATTTAGTTTCTAAACTACTAGGTTTATTTAAAAATAAATAAAATCTATTTGGTGAAAATTTGAAATTTTAATGCGAGTACTTAAATTTCAAGGAAAAAATAAGAAGTAGGTGTCCTGCAACCCTAACCATAATAAAATGATAATAGTTTTTATAATATTTTATATATAAGTAGAGGACTCATGTCCAGATGTGATGCATATTTTTTATAATTTTTAAAAAGTAAATAATTAATTATAATTTTTTATTACAAGTTTTTAAAAACTCTTATGTCGACTTAACTTGGTCAAAACTTCATGAAATTTATTTTTTCTTTTTTAATCCTATATTATGTGAAGCATAGAATGTGACGCATGTTTGATTCAAAAATGTGATACCATTTGAAAGTTATAGATGTTTTCAATCAACCTATCAATTAGGACTTTAGTCATAATTCTAATAGAAAATAAATAATAATTATTTATTAAATTCAAATTAAAGCATAATTTATATTGGTGGAAAGCTGAGAATCTCCTCTAAAAACCCTTTTTGTTTCATAATTTTAGATAAAAAAAAATCATTAGCCACATACCCTACAAATACTCATAATATTGCCAACTTTTGGCCCATCATGATCCTGCACATACCCTTCATCGAACAGTTGAGTAATTTATGAATTATAGTATAAATAATAAACATGTGTTTTAAAGTTGTTTTAAACTTTAATGCGCTAGGATTGACATCAAGGCCAAAGGGCCGATAACTTAACATTTTAAAGGAATTAATAAAATGGATAATGATACCAGGAATCGGGGGAGAAGGTCAACAATAAATTAGATAATAACACAAGAGTGACCACTAACAAGAGTGACCACTAAAAAGAGTGACCACTAACAACTTTTAGTGTTTATAATGGTTTTTTGTCAATTTGATGGAAACTTTCTTTTTTCATTTGTATTGCTTTATGTTTTACTTCTAAATCCGCATGTAATTATTTCATAAATAGATTTAATACTTAATTTCTTAAAAGAAAAAGCAACTGATTTGAATAAATTCATAAACACTAAACTCAGAAAATAACTCTTTACTATAAATCTATAACAAATATTAACACAACACAACCATTTATTTTATTACAACTGAATTACAATGTCACATTATTACATATCTTTTTAAAGATGAGTAGCTGTAGAGAAGGCAAGCTCCTATTTTGTATAAATAACATAGACACAATTTATTCCAAGCTATTGCTCATGACAATGGATTACAAATTGATTCCAATTTCCAAGGTTCTGTTAGTGACAATGTAATACAAATGTGACACTAAAAATAAATGCATGATTCCAAAGCTTCTGTTGGTGAGAATGTAGTACAAATGTGGCACTAAAAATAAATGCAAGGAATTCACTTGGCCAAAAATGTTGGGGAAATGGGAGCTGTGAAGATACAAAATGTGCTTATCCCCTTTGAGAAACAGAGTCATGCAAAAAATGAGGGGTAGTAAAATTGCTCCCATCTTCTACCTATAGCCTCCATGCATCGGGATAGCACTTATGTCCATTAGAGCTCCTCATCTTAGTTCAAAACCTATCTAAGAAGTCAAGTGAACCAAATCAAATTCTTTCTAATTCCACTCATTCTGAACTTGAAGGAAATTGGTCTTTTACTCTGTAACTACATAACTGGAGGTAGGAGAATTTAGAGTGTCCCCAATAATACCACAACATCTTCCTAAATCCTTATTAACCCAAAGCAATGAAAACCCTTATGATACTATCCACTATCACTAACCCTATTTATGGGCCACCAGTGCCACTACTAAGTTGATTCACATAAACCAAAAAGCCAACTTAGTCAATTCATGTATCTTAAGCCTTACATGTACAATTAAAATGTTTAATTTGACTGATGCCTAGCTACATGCAAACTGTACCTCAATCTGACAAGCTGTCAAAATTGCCAAACTCTTGTCACCACTACCAGTGCCACTCAAATAATATGAAATCATTACAAATATTGTTTCATTAAAGCTATGAGTTGTCCAATCAATCACTTTAGATGTTCAAAAGATTGAGAATTTCAATTAAATGAAATGTAATACATTGAGACATTGAAAAGAGAGAAATGAGCCTTGATCTCGCTACGTGTCTGCATCCAATGGTTCTAGTGTTATTCTAGAGGTTTCAATTTGCAAGTCTACTACTTCAGAGATTTACTTCCGGAATGCAACTACAACTGTCCATCAAAAATTCATCAAATGGTCGTGGTTATATTGATTTTCCTTTGCATCCTTTGTGTAAAACGTTCTTAAGTTTTTAAGCTTTGGTCCTACATTCTTCCTAGGCGGTCCCTCTTTTAAACAAACTTTCTGAATGCACATATTTCAGCCACTTAATTTCTTCAATCGCTCATCACCAAAATCCAACCCATTGGGTTCATTACCATGATGATGAGCCTTGATCTCCCCATGTGTCCTCATCTAATGGTTCTAGTGTAATTCCATACATTTCAATTCACAAATCTAGTGCTTGAGAGATATACTTCTAGAATGCAACTAAAGTCGTCCATCAAGAAATCATCGAACGGTCATGGTCCATAATGTCGCATGGTCACTGGTCACTAAAACTTGGAACCTTAGAACCAAAGTTTGAAGTTTTAAAATTTTCAAAACCTCCAACCCATCGACTACAAAGATGACCAAGAAAGACTTGCAACTAAGGTTAAGAAAAGCACCACAACCTTGACTTTGGTGAATTAAGGTAGGAAAGGTGGCAAGGAAGGTGAATTTATGAAGTGAAAATCGTAGGGAGATTTGAGTCAGTGGACATGACTGGACGATCGATGGGTTATTAATATCGGTATGTGTAGAGTTTGGAAAATTATTACCTCTCAACCCTTGATTAGTGAAGTTAATAATAGAGTTTGGCATGGAGAAGAAGGCAGATAGAAAGTCTGAAAGAGTGGTGGTGATGGTGGTGTAGCTACAACAGGTTTCAAATGGAGGCCAACTTCACTCTACATTCGAGGAGGAAATTAAACCTGTTTTATGGTGACACTTCTGACCAAAGATTAATGGGGATGTTTTTATTCATTGATGGGAGGTTGGTACAAAGTGTGCGGATGATTTTGGGGAAATCCTTTGGAAATCTAAGGCATAGATATAGGGCTAACATGGATGTATACTCCTTGATTATAGCATGGGGTTTTGACTTGGGGGAATCGACAAGCATAGTGAGAGAAGTGATGGAGATGATTGTGCATAGAAATTTCTTGGAAGGATTAGAATCAATACTTGAATGGGTAGTTCTAGGTGAAGGTTTTGACTATCGAGAAGGCTTTGAAAATGTGGAACTAGAAGAGGCAAAAGGATGCACCCCTTTCATGTGTTGGCTGATGGATGAGATTAAAAATCAATGCAGGGAAGAAGAAAGGTTAGGCTGGCAAGCATTGGAGCTCTTTATAGAGTTGATGAAGGTGGAAGCAATTATAGCATAGTTGAAAGCATAGGAGAAAGTAGAGGCATAGCGCATGGAAGCATAGACACAAGCAGAGGAAAGGTGTATGAAAGAAAAAGAATAAAATGCGAGGAAGCAAAAGATGGAAGAAAAAGGATAGAATGCATGGAAGCAAAAGATGAAGGGAAAAAAATAAGGAAAGTTGTTTATGAAACGAGTAGCACTAGTTGAATTTTTAGTTTTTGTAGGGTTTTTGCAGAATTAACGCAAGACTAGTACCAAATTTTTGGCTTGCTAGGGGTTCAACCTTGTTATGGTTCTATAGTGTAAATATTAGGAAGGGTAAAAGGATGATTGAAAATATTGTTGAAATATGTAAGTTAATTATAGATAGTTGTGGAATTGGTTTTAGTTGGATAGTGTTACTTTTTCTGTTATGAAGCATGTTAAGATGCTTTTTTGAAAAAAAACTATTATAGTTGTAGGTGATTTTTGGATGGTCGATGAAAAGTAAACAATGGGGAAAATGATGTAATCTTTATTTTCATGCAATACAAAATACTATTATCGACCAAAAATAAAAAATCTAATGGTTCTAGTGTTATTCCAGAGTTTTCAATTCACAAGTCTATTGCTTCAGTGATTTTCTTCCGAAATGCAACTACAACTGTCCATCGTCAATTCATCAAATGGCCATGGTTATATTGATTTGCACTGACACTTCACCACTGCATTTTTTTTATTAGTTTGATATTATGTTTAATTCACTAATTTTTTTTTCTTAATCATTTGAAAATAGGTTTAATTCACTAATGAATTTTATTTTTTAGTTTGAAATTTTTTTTAATCGCCAACAAAATTATTTTTTCTAGTTTGAAAACAAGTTTAATTTGCCAATCGAAATATTTTATTGATTTGAAAATAGAATTAAATCGCCAATGGAAAAATATTAATGGTTTTAAAAAAAATGCATTTCGCCAGGATTTTCTGTAGACTTCAAGCAATTAGAAAAGATTCGCCAATGGACACTATTTTTTTTCATGAAAACAAAAAAAATCGCCACTAAAATTAATATTTTTATTAGGAAGTATATATACAAGATTCGCCATGATTTTACACCTTTGCTAAGGGGGGGTTTCTTAAAGTTTTCCCTAATCTCGTAGCTAAGCATGTATAGACAAGTCCTAGAATAGAGGGTGCACAACCTCTTATGGTACAATTTAAATACGATAAGTTATAAATTAAATTGAATTAAATCATTTTTAATTGTAGACTTACATCTAATTTCAACTTCCTTTCTCTTGTATATGTAGATAGATTTAGAGCATTTAGAGGTTGGTCTAGGTGCACCAGAGCATGTAGAGCTAGATATCATGGTAATTTAATTTTATGATGAATTATAAATTAAATTTTCATTAAATCATTTTTAATCGTATTATATATGATTTCATCTTTCTTTATCTCGTAAAGTGTGGTTCGGGTCATCCATGTAGTCCACATGGTGTGAAGAGGTCTCTTGATTATAGAGATGATATGAGTTAGATGATTTCATGGGTTGTATATGATTATTTCATGGACTACATATTTGGTTTCTCATGGACTTAATATATTGTTTCATGGACTTTATTTCATGGGTTGTACTCTGATGGACGTAATATATATTGGTTTCATGGACTTAATATATTGTAAATAATGGACTTTATTATTGTTTAATTTTCATTTAGATATATGTATTTATGCATTTTATGTGAAATTTTAATATGTAATTGATAGGACATATTTGTACTTTCGAAAAGATTCATAGTCAAGACATTAATAAGACATTAATGTGAAATTAAATACAAATATGAAATTAAAGTTGAAGTTTATAGGACATTTCAATATTTGTACTTTACATTTGAATTTAGTGATCCATACATGATATATACATGATATACATGATAATTAATGATAATTAGTCAATGAAATTATTTAATTCATCTTGTAATAGGATGTCTTAAAGGTTCCTAATAGGATGTATTAAGGGGTCCTAATAGGATGTCTTAAGGGGTCCTAATATGACATCTTAAGGGGATCAAAGAAGTTTTTGAAATTTGCTGAAGTTTCCCGAGGCAACCAAATTTAACAATAATATACATGTTATTTAGTGATTATACAATCAAATTTAAATTTTCAAAGTAGGGCGACTCATCATAACAAATGATATAATTAAGTATAATATTTAGGATATGTCCTAATAGGACATCTTAAGGGGATCAAATACTTCAAAGTATATGTCTCATATTTAATCGCAATTGATATAATTAAGTAACTTATAATTTGGGATGACTAATCATAACAATCACATTCTATACAATTTAAATAGTGTCAATGTTTATTTAATTCATGCCATAATAGGATGTCTTAAGGGGTCCTAATAAGATGTCTTAAGGGGTTCTAATATGACATCTTAAGGGGATCAAAGAAGTTGTCTAATTTTGGTGAATTTGCCAAAGGCAACCAAATTTAACAATAATATACATGTTATTTAGTGATTATACAATAAAATTTAAAGTTTCAAAGTAGGGTGACTCATCATAACAAATGATATAATTAAGTATAATATTTAGGATATGTACTAATAGGACGTCTTAAGGGGATGAAATACTTAAAAGTACATGTTTTATATTTAATTGCAATTGATATAATTGATTTAACAATAATATACATGATATTTAGTAGGAAAACATGCACATTTAACAAAAAAATATATAGAATATTGATTTTGATACATAAAAGTATAGAGTATAATTGTGTATGTACATGTATACAAATTTATACAAAATGTGTAATTGTGTAAGTATGTATGTACATATATGTCAACTCAAAACAATGTTTACAAAATTTGGCTAGGCCATCTCAAGAAAATCTAAAACTTGTGCCTAGAATGTGGTAAGTCTTCATGCCAGCTGATATCAAAATGGTAAAATCAATATAAGTGAAATCATCAAAACATGTATTTTAATTTATATAAAACTATCTATATGTACACAACTCAAGTACTTGTATTTAAAAGTATTCCACACATGTGTGTAGGTTGAATCTGCATCCTCTCCTTTTTGTTTCAAAGTATGAGATCAATGTGATGATGGCTTAAGGATACAAAGAAGGATAATAAATCAATTTTAACTATTAATGTACAAAAAATATCAAATATATAATAAGAAATGTATTTAAATATAATTTAACTAATAATTACCTATTTTTACCAAGTATTCCATGTTGTCTAGGTTTAATTTGCATGGACTATCCTTTTTATCTCAAAGTATGTGATGAATATGTGCTGATGGCTTAAGGATATAAAAGGACAATTTAAATAAATTTCAACTAATAAAACACATGCAATATCAAAACATGTATTTAATCTATTTAAAAGGACAATATAAAACTAAAACTATATTTACCTATATTTACTTATTCCATTGTACCATTTGCATCCTCTCTTTTTTGCAACACATCTATGATTGTCTCATGCTATTCCATAGAAATTGTCCATAGCTCTTTATTTGTAGGTCTTACACAATACCTCACTAGTTTCCTATTTGTTTCCATAACCAAATATGAGTAGTGTATAACCTTCTTATGTGTTTCATAATCTTTGAATGTAGGAAGACCATTCTTCCTTATTATGTATTTTTTTTGCCAAGTGCCAACAACCACCACCAATCCTATTGGATAACATGATAGCAATCATCAAAGAAGTTCTCAAAATTTGCTTAAGGGGATCAAAGAAGTTCTCAAAATTTTCTTAAGGGGATCAAAAAATTGTTATCAAAATCTACTTAAGGGGATCACCATACCTATTGGATAATGATAGCCATCAACATCTTCTCGAGGTGATATTAACTTATGTTTAGTCTCCACACAATGAGCCAACCAATACTCTATTTCCTCTTCATTCCCCTCAGGTGCAACAACATCATACGCATGTCCTAGAAACAAAATTTGATTTAATAACTTACACATGTCCATATAATTTGACCAATCTACATACATCCATTCATATGTATATAAATAAATAATTTAGTATTACAAAATAGTAATAAAGTGAAATAAAATGAAATAAAGTGAATTAAATTACCTTCTTGTACAAGGTCTGAAACACAAGCATAGTTTTTTGATGCAAACACTTGATTATTGCCTTCACTTGTTGCTTCATGTTGATTGTGTGCTTGTATAGGTGTCAATGATCTTTGCTTCCACTCTTCAACTGATTTTGTATTTTCACATGCTTCCCAATCTCCTAAAATACAAAAATAACAAAAAAATGCAAGCTCCCTTGTCTAGATAGTCCATGTGCTTGCATTCAAACTCTTAAATGAATTCCATTTAGTAGATCCACCGATTGTCTCAAAATAAAGTCTAGGTAGAATGTTCTCTTCTTCAACCAACTAAAATAATCTGTGAACTATAGAGTACTCACTTGAACCAGGTGTAGATAATATTGTATTGCACCAATCCACAATCCCACGTGCATCTTTAAATTTTATTGTGCATCCTTAAATTTCAATTGTTCTCTAGCAAGAATTCTTTTAACACATGCACTAGCTCCATCATGTTCTCCTTTACCATGCCCAACTTCAAAAAAACCACATATGTTGGAAATTATGTTCCTTGTGAACCCTACTTAACCAATAGAATGTTCGAGCATTCTTGAATTCTCGTACAATTATCTGACCATATGAGGTGTTCTATCATCTAGATTCCTCTTTCTCTTAAATTTGTATAAAATATATTGATTTAATAGTATTAAACAAAATTTGACGAGTGTAACCAATTGTCACTCAAATAGAAATGATACTCCCTCAAAACTTTAATATCATCCTCTATGCTATCATCTGCATGTCTATAAAAAATATGAGCAAACATAGCTACTTGCACTGAATTGTACTATTGTGATTGGATTTCCTCTTGTAGAGATAGAGTATAGTTTTCTACCAACTGGAAATGAGTTTCTACATGTGCAAAATTGGCCATCAAGCCATTGAACATATTGAGAGTGCATGGCATATTTTGGTACAATCTTATTCTAAAATTTTGATATGAATGCATGTACACTAACTTTTTCTGTAACTAAATCACAACGCTTTCCAATTTTTCATCTTTTAAAGAATAGTCAACATTTTTAAGTCTTTTAACATCCACTAATTGTTGTCCAAAATTATTATCAACACTTTCATGCATACAAACTCTTAATAATGAAAGATTTCCACAACTAGTACATTGTCCAGAAATACAAGAACTTAAATAAAATAATTTCCCATTAGATCTTTCACAAAACAAACTTGATATAAACTCCCTTATTGTTTCAAGTGGCATATTAATACCACATTCCTGCATAATCATGTTAGTATGCAAAGTACAATGTATATATAAAAAAACATCATAAAAACAACAAAAATGAACATGCGTTTTCAACAACAAGATATTCATTGCTTATTAATTTTTACATACCAATTTTTACATTTTTTAAAAGACCTTTAACTTATTTTAATATTACTAGGTAACACTAAATCACCACAATTTTTCTATAAAATTCAGTTTGTGTTGTATCTAATAGGTGTTTTGGATGAGGATCATGAACTTTGGACCCCACTCTTAATTTTAACACATCTCTAGCATTAGATGATAACCTAGTATTGTCATTCCAATATTTTTCAATCAAATATTTGATTTCAACATTCACTTTCATGTCAAACCTTGGGAGTTGACCACTAAAAATCCAAAATTGGTTGATTGGATCATTTTCTATACTTTCTCTTCTTTTTTCTGCTCTTAGCAATGCTTTACGATGTATTTTTAGAATTTCACTAATTTATTACTTACCATTATTTTATTCAAATTTTCTTTATTAACTATAGTAGTTCTTATAGCTCTTCTTGCTGCATTCTCATCTTTAGATCGACTATTTTTTCCAATATATTCAATGGCACTAGCAATAGTAGACATACCATGTTCTAGTGATTGATATTTTCTTCTTGGTTTAACAAAAAATCCTTTTTCATTACTTTTCTCATTTTACTCATTCTTATCAATTACATCATTAGTTGACATTGAACTAAATTTTTTTTATGATAAAATAGTTCTTTGTATAATCTCATTCTTCAAATTTCCATCATCTACATCCATTATATCCTTAATGTTTTTATCTTCAATAGTTGTGGAATTGGATGCTTCAACATCATTCATTGATCGAATTCTCATTCTTCTATCTCTTTGTCTTTTTGCCTCTTTCTCCCTCTTTGCTTTAATTTCTTTAGGGGTCAATACCTTCCTATCTTTCCTCTTATTCTGACATTGTGATCCCATGATTAATTTTTTTTGAAGTATGTACAAATGAATGTCAAAAACTTGGAAGTCTTCCTTCTTTGTTCCTCCTTCAAACAAGTAGCAATTGAACAAAATTCCTCTTCCTCCAGGTTCAAACAAGTAGCAATTGAACAAAATTTCTCTTCCTCCTTTGAACAAGTAGCAATTGAAAAAAATTCCTCTCCTTCCTTGAAACAAATAGAAATTGAATAAAATTCCTCTTCCTCCTTCAAACAAGTAGCAATTGAACAAAATTTCTCTTCTTCCTTCAAACAAGTAGCAATTGAACAAAATTCACCTTCCTCCTTTGAAAACAAGTAGCAATTCAACCAAATTCCTTTCTAACAGTGTCCCAATGATGCCTCCTTTCAAAATTTAAAAAAATCCCCAAGTTGAAGAACCTATACAAGACAAAATTTGAGTAAATTGGATTCTTCCTCCTTCAAACAAGTAGCAATTGAACAAAATTCCTCTCCTTCCTTTGCAAACAAGTAGCAATTCGACAAAATTCCTATCTAAAAGTGTCCCAATGATTCCTCCTTTCAAAATTGAAGAAAAATCCCAAGTTGAAGAGCCTCTACAGGACAAAAGTTGATAGAAAATAGGGAATATGTTGCAGTCGATCATACAGAGCAATTTGCAGACCCAAAATGTACTTGTTTAACTGTAAAATTAAAAAAAGGTCAAAAATAACTTGGGATCCCAATTGGTAAATGATATACCGTAGTAAAAGGAATCTCATTTATTAAATGGGATCCCAATTCTTTTTCAACAGATGAATGGGAAACGGGATCCTATTTATTAAACGAGACCCCGTTTATAAATAAAACAAGATCCCATTTAGTAAACGGGATCCCATTTTTTAAAATTTCAAATGTAGGTCAGGTTTTTGCTTTGTTAACATGTTCAAAAAAAGGTTTACGGATCCAAACCTAGGCCCTGGACCTTGTTTGACCTACAAGTTGAAGATCCTAGCAATGTCACAAGAAAATAGTGACTTTTGGCATATGTTTGAAAACTTTGCATAAGCTTGAATTATCAAGCTTTTTTATTATTTTAATAACTTTTTATTAACATATTTTTTTGAAAAAATTGTATGAAAGTGTACTTCAAAAAATTCTTTTCAATTTAAAAAAAAATTAAAAAATGATAAGTTTAGGTCATCTTATGCATGACGTACATGATGATTTTTGAAAACACCAAATATGGTCAGTAAAAAATTAACAAAAAAAATATTCAATAAAAAATTAACGAAAAAAAGTTCAATAAAACATTACAAAAAATATGAAAAGCGCGCTTTAGTGAGTTACAAATATTTTCCCAAAAGGATTTAGAAAAATATGATTATTTAGGTCAACATATGGATGACATACACATGCATGGTATGGTAAAAAAAAGTGACTTTAAATAGTGGTTTTTAGAAACACCTATTGCAAATCAATTTGTATCATCTGGGTATTCAAATAAATTACATATTTGGAAACAAGACTCTGAGTACTACATTTTATGATTAGTGACTTTTTTCAAGATTCTATCTCTAAGTGCTTCAAATTTTAAGATCAAATGTGTCAAATTTTGAAAATCAAGGAAAACACTTCCACTAAATGGCCAAAAAGTGAACTCAACTTCTTGCCAGCACCCATGTATGGGAGTTGAAAAGTCCCCATCACCACCATGGGGTGATGTTGTTGATGTAGAACCAAGTTGAGAAAATGAAACACAAAACTCTTTAGGTTTATATTGTGAGATTTTGTACTCTCCCATAAAGGAGGGTGTAAAATCTAATGAACCCAAATCATCCCTACAATGTGTTTGAAGATGAATGGTATGTATTTGAATCTTTGGATTTTGAGGGCAAGATTTGAGACTCCCCTTTGAAACAAGGTGTAAAATATAACGTCCGCCAATCGTCATCCAAGAGTTTTGTTGTAGGTGAAAGAATATTAGGATTACCATCAACTTGTATAGATTCTACCTTTGAAGTTGGAATCAAATTATTAAGGGAGTTGGGATTTTTATGATCATGTTGAACTTGTGAATTATATCTTAGTTGATTTGTTTCAACTGAGTATATCTTGTTGTTATATTCAAACTTCATCTCACCGTGAACAGTAGAAAAGAATCCTTTCATATCGTGAATCCATGGTCTCCCTAGGAGAAGGTTGTATGAAAGAGGTCCTAACATGATATGGATAGGGGTAGGAAAAACCATGGGTCCAACCTCGATGGGTAATGTGATAATTCCTAATGATTTCTTATTAACATTGTCAAAGCCACAAAGATTGACATCATTAGGTTCTATAAGATTCTTGTCCACATCAGTTTTATCTAGAAGATAAATGCTAAAAAAATTAAGACCTGATCCATTGTCTATGAGATTTTGATGTCAATCAGGAAGGCCTTTGTCAAACTTCACACAAACTCACTCTCAAGATCTTGAAAATATGACTCTTGCTTGATCAACAAAACACCCTCAGTTTCCCTTCAACGCACATCGCTTTCAAGGGATCCAAATCACAACTCTTGATCTTGGTCTTCTTCAATCTTGTAAAATGTCTCCAACAAGTTTGTAATCACCCCACAATCACTATTCAACAATCTAGAGGCTTGCCAACAATGCTTAAAAACAAAACACCTATTTCACTCTCCAATCCTAGTAGGTGTGCATACCTCTCTTTTTGGTATTAACTATCAACCTATTTTCTAAAACCACAATATTTAAACCATTTTGAATACCTAATATTCCCATGCAAAACATATCATGAAATCACTATAGGTCTCATTGGACCAACCCTTTCAAAACAGGGTTTTGGCACTGCCTCACAAGACCAATTAGGCTGGCTTTACAAAGGAACCCTATCCATAACTCTTTCCAAACCACAAAACTTGATGGGGAAGCACTTTACAAACTAAAAGATCTCAAATTCTTCCACTCACTAATAGGGAAACCCTCTTTAACATCCCTAAACACAAAACCCTCAATATAACCCTTTACTAGGAGGGTTTATTCAAAACCAATAATTCAGACCCTTTCAATCCTTTATAGTGCTTCTAACACACCCTAACAAGCATGAACATTCTTAAAACAGCCTAAGAAATGGCTGCCCCAACATATTTCAATTATTTACCCTCTTTAACCACTCTTTTTCACACAAAATTCTCAATTTTTCCAACTAGGGCATCACTCTAAAACCATCTACTTGCCTTCCATACTCTAGAAACTAGAAAAAAATATTTCCTACACCTAATTATGCCAGCCCGCTGAGTTACAATAAGATACAGTGGGTGGGATAGCTAAAACGTCATTTTTTCACCTTTAAAACCCTTAAAATGGGTTTACACAGGTAGATTAAAAAATTTCTTTATAAAAACCACAAAACTTAATGGAATTCAACCACACAAAAACCAAAATAAATCTAATCCATTCCTCCATGTATTACAATGCACCTTTGATCAATTTCTTGTTGTAAGAAACCGTACAGTAACCTGGAACAGTGAATTTTTTGGAAAAATGCACAAAATAGGGGTTTCTTCTATTATTTCTTTGTCACAAAATTAAATTCCCCCTTTCCTTCAAGTTAGGAAGGTAAATATAACCCAAATACATCAGGAATCAACTATGAAATTGACTCCAACCACCCTTCTAACTACCTGACTCTTGACATTCCCCCATTTGCACTTTTTTGCAACTTTTGATGACAACTTTTTACATTATTTGCAATTTTTGCAATATTTACACAAATTAACCCAAATTGACCTAAATGGACAAAAAATGACTTAAAAAACATAATAACGGCCTTGAGATGGCCTTATTACATCAAAATGACTCCATACTCACAATAACTCAAACTAGGACCTCTATTTCAATGACTTGACCTTGGGTGCTCCTGCACCATACAACTGACCTAAAAAAAAAAACCTCATGTCCCATGAGGAATGTATTGCACCATTTCCTTGCCTTGATCAACTTGTATCATTCATCTCCAAATTATCTTTCACTTGGGAATCCCTTCCATTTGTTCAGGTACTGAAATATTGCATCATACTTTACCCTTTTGGACTTGCCTTCACTTTGACATTGTCCCATCTTCACAACCTGAATTGTCTCATATCTTCTATCCTTTCCCTTGTCAGGAATTAGACTGGAACCGGCTCCTTTTTCTGCAATCATACCTCTTCCAATCTATAATTGAAGTGTCTTCATCTTCACTCTTGGAACAAACTCAAACCCATCAACTCTTCCTTGCATTTCAACTTGATATTGTTGCCTCTCTACAAATAGACCTACTTCAAGTCCTCTAACACTTCTCACATAAAAAATTGGTGTTATAATTGTCATTACACCTACAAACAAACACTAAGCCACTGCTTCATGAACTCTCTTTTTCATCACCACTACTACATATTTGAATTTTCCCTATGATCCTTTCCAAACACACCTACCCACTTCACTCTTTGTTTTCACAACCTCTTCTAGGTCCTCTACTCTTGGAACCATCATGCAACCAAGTTTAAAAACCACTGTCATGGAAGAATACAACTACCTACCAACCTCTCTTTCCTCTAAAGGAAAAATTACTGTCCTTACTACAACACCATCTCTTTTCTCCAACTCACTTGGAGTCTTCACAATCAACCTTTCCTTGGCCTTCTCTTGGCCTATCACTTTCAACTTCAAATATTTGGTCTCTTCCATTATTGAGACCTTTTCCAAACTCATTACCTTTAAACCTCTTCACCTCTTGGAGTGACTGCAACTTCCATTTTCTCTTCAATCTCTACAAAATATTTCACTAACCTTTGCCATTTTCCTTGGCGCATTGTGCTTTCTGTCTTCTTGTCTTGCACTAGACTCTTTACCTTTTCCATAATTGCATTCTCAAACTTAGAAATCAATGTATCTGCATACCTCAATTGCTCACTAACTTTCCTTGAATATAAAGGACTAATTGTTGTCCTTGTCTTGCACTAGACTCTTTACCTTTTCCATCACTGCATTCTCAAACTTAGAAATCGATGTATCTGTAGACCTTAATTGCTCACTAACTTTCCTTTAATCTAAAGGACTAACTATTGTCCTTGTCATGCCATTATCATGCCATCCTTAAGTATTATCTACCAATTCAACTTTGACCCTTTCTTTATCAGTCATTGACATCAAACCATTACCATTACCTTTCAAACACAAATTACATATTACCTCTATCATGGCAGTGCTTGACTGCCCATCATCTTCTTCTGCCTTCAAGGACACAACACTGCCCTCACCATGATCTCTTCATGCATTACAAGCCTATCTTATCTTTCCATTTTCAACTTAATCTTCTTCACTCCCTCTTTTCTTCTTATCTCTATCATCAGTTTATCTACCTCTTCTTGCACTATCCTTTCAGTCTTACAATCCGCTGTATTGACATTATGTGGCTTCCTTTTAACTTCTTTTGCTTTTAATGGACCAAACTCTATCCTCACCATGTCTTCATAATGATTTTTAGGCTTCTCTTGATCCTTCAAGGTCAATTCATCCTTGACCTTCTCTATTTCAGTCTTGGACACCAACATATCATCTTCTTCTTTACTCTTCAACTTTGCATCACTCTTTACACCTGTTGTCTCAATAGCTTCTTGTGTTGTAGTGGCTACACCCTCTTTTCCTTTGTCTTCCTCATGCCTTATGAATTCCTTCTTTCCTACCATTACTATCCTTGCTATCCTATCTTGTGCCTTATCATTTTCCTGTAGTGGTGTTAGTGTGAACTTGGTTGGACATCTTTCTCAATTTGATAAGTATTGGCTCTCCCATCATAAATGGCCTATCTCTCAAACTGCCAAGGCCTTCCAAGTAACGAATGGCAATAAATCATAGGAAATACATGAAAAAGTACCTTGTCCTTATAGCCACCAATATTAAATTCAACAAAATATTTCTCATCAACCACAATTGGCTTTAAACCATCATTCAACCAAAATGCTTTATAGGTTTTTTCATGTGGAATTCTTTCTAAATTCAACTTGTCAACCATTTCACTTGAAACTATGTTATCAATAGACCCTAAATCTATTACCACTTTACATACCTTGTTTTTTCTTTTTCATTTTGTCCTGAATGGGCTCATCCTTTGTGTCATCTCCTTCAACTTAGGATACCTTTCTCTGAACTCTCTGATTTCTTTTGTCATGGTATCTTCTGGATGCATCTTGTCTTTTCACCTTCCAACTGTCAAACTTCAATCTTCAACTCTCAAAATATCTAATCCCTATGATCTAATACCAACTGATTTCAATTAGGAAGGATTTTTTCAAACTTCACACAAACTCACTCTCAAGATCTTGAAATTTGGACTCTTGCTTGATCAAGAAAAGACCCTCAGGTTCCCTTCAATGCAAATTTCTTTCAAGGGCTCCAACTCACAACTCTTTATCTTGGTCTTCTTCAATCTTGGAAAATGTTTCCAATAGGGTTGTAATCACCCCACAATCACCATTCAAAAATTTGGAGGCTTTTCAACAATGCCTAAAGCAAAACACCTATTTCACTCTCCAATCCTAGTAGGTGTGTATACCTCTCTTTTTGGTCTTCAATCTCAACCTACTTGCTAATTCCACAATCTATACACTATTTTGAACACCCAATATGTCCATGCAAAACATATCATGAAATCACTATAGGTCTCTTTGGACCAACCCTTTCAAAATAGGGTTTTGACACTGTCTCACAAGGCCAATTAGGTCAGTTTTACAAAGGAACCATGCACATAACTCTTTCCAAACCACAAAAATTGATGGGGCAGCACTTTCTAGACTAAAAAATCACAAATTCTACCACTCACTAACAGAGAAACCCTCTTTAACACCCCTAAACACAAAGCCCTTAATATAACCCTTTACTAGGAGGGTTTATTGAAAACCAATGCTTTAGAGCCTTTCATTCCTTGCCAATGCTTCTAACACACCCTAAAAAACTTTCAAATGCTTAAAACACCCTAAGAAATGGCTGCCCCAACAGATTTCAATCATTTACCCCTTTTAACCACTCTTTTTCACACTAAATTCTCACTTTTGCCAACTAGGGTATCACTCTAAAACCATCTACTTGCCTTCCTTGCTCTAGAAACCAGACACACATATTTCCTACACCTAATTATGCCATCCCACTAAGTTACAATAAGATACAGTGCGTGGGATGGCTACAAAGTCATTTTTTCACCTTCAAAACCCTTCAAATGGGTTTACACAGGTAGATTCGGAAATTTTCTTATAAAAGCCAGGTATGTGCAGGATCATGATGGGCCAAAGAATGGCAATATGATGGGTATGTGGCTGACAACTTTTTTTTTACCCAAAATTGATGAAATGAAAAGGGTTTTTAAAGGAGATTCCCAGGTTTCCACCAATATAAATTATGCTTTACTTTGAATTTAATAAATAATTATTATTCAATTTCTATTTGAATTATGACTAAAGTCCTGATTGATAGGGTGATTGAAAACATCTATAGCTTTCAAACGGTATCACATTTTTTGAATCCAAAACATGTGTGACATTCTATGCTTCACATACTATATGATTAAAAATAATAATTGAATTTCATGAAGTTTTGACCAAGTTATTTGGTGGTCAGACATACAAGTTTTTTATTTTTTTAAAAGTTGTAATAAAAAAATTATAATTAATTATTTGCTTGGAAAATTTTTATAAAAAAGTATGTGTCACATCGAGACATGAGTCCTCTACTTATATCTAAAATATAAATAAAAAAATATTATCATTTTATTGTGGTTAGGGTGGTAAAAAAAAACCTACTTATTTGTTTCCTAAAATTTAAGTACTACTACATTGAAATTTCAAATTTTCACTAAATAGATTTTTTTAAAAAAATAAACCTAGTAGTTTAGAAACTACATTCAATTTGCTATAGATTCTATTCTTACATATTTTTGAAATAATATAGATAACTTATTAAAAAATTTACATCAAGTTTCCTAACTCTAATTTTTCTGAATTTTTCACCACTTAAGGGCATGTTTTTTCCATGATGATCCTACACATACCCAACCCAAAAACTTAATGGAATTTAGTCACACAAAAACCAAAATAAAGCTAATCTATTCCTCCACAAATTACAATGCACGTTTGATCAATTTCTTCCTGTACGAAACTGTACAATAACTTGGAACAGTGAATTTTTAGGAAAAATGCACATAACAAGGGTTTCTTCTATTACTTCTTCACAAAAAATTACATTCCCCCCTTGCCTTTGAGTTGGGAAGGTAAATGTAGACACTAAAAATTGGTCTAGGCCTGTGACTTCAATTTCTTCATTATTCATACCTTAATTGTCATAATTGAATAATCTTAATTATTTAATTATATTTCTAAAGTAATTTTTCATCTTTTAATTAAATAACTTTATTTATTTAATTAATTCATTTTATCATTATTTCTACTTGATTAATTAAATAAATATCATTTATTTAATTACATCACTAATTAAATCTATCCCCTTTCTCAAAATTAAATAAATTGTTATTTAATTTATCTTATATCATATTCAACTATAATTAAATAATCATTTAAAATTATTTAATTATTCATCAATCCTTTTCTTTAGTCAATTAAATAAATCTTATTTATTTACTTTAATCCTTTAATTTTGAATGTTGAATTAAATAATCATTTAATTCATAAAACCAATTATTCTTGGCATATTCCTCTATAATTAGATACTCACTTAGTTATCTAGAATTATTCATTATTGCTTAAGTTGAGATCAAATTAAATCAATTTGTTCTCCTGATCTAATTTTTGTCTATTCCTAACAAAGAGACTTTCTGGATAATTAGTCAGTTATCTAGTGTTATTTTTCTATGTGCACTCTTCTATTAATTAAATAAATTTATTTAATTAATTAATTCATTCGTGTGTTTGAATAGACTGTCTTCCTACATGCTAATCCTCAAACTTACATGTGAACTCTATTCTTTTGATTTTCAGACAGTCACCACTAAAGGTTAAATTATTATTTAATTTAATCTCTCATCATTCATGTGTTGTAACTCACACTAACTCAACCCTAATTCAAATGCATAGTGTCATGAATTTTAATCTCGATTGTCGAATTCATCTTTCAATCCGAGCTTATCCTTCGAGCAATCAATTTTCTATAAATTGGCCATATCTATGTCATTGTTCCTCCTCTCGAAATCTTGTGACTTTTGGAGCAATTAATTTTAGAATCTTTAGTATTTCGTTATTATCATTACCATTAAGGCTATACTTGCACACTTATTGAGAATCTGAGGGCAAGAATCCTATTATGGTGAAATGGAGAAGTGCAACCAAGGTTATTCATGGAATTACATTGATGTTTGGTGAGATCATTCTTGTGTTTATGCTTTCCATTGCTCTTTGTTGTTTGATGTAGGTTTAGTTTGAGTTTATGGCATTGTATTGCTTGATCCACTAGCTTTTCCTATGTTACAATAAATATAACCCAAATACATCAGGAATCAACTACCAAACTGACTCCAACCAACCTTCTAACTACCTGACTCTTGACATTCCCCCATTTGCACTTTTTTGCAACTTTTGATGACAAGTTTTTACATTGTTTGCAATTTTTGCAATATTTGCAAAAATTAACCCTAATTGATCCAAATGGATAAAAAATGACTTCAAAAACACACTAATTTCCTTGACATGGCCTTATTACATCAAAATGAATCCATACTCACATGAACTCAAACTAGGACCTCTATTTCAATGACTTAACCTTGGGTGCTCCTGCACCAGAGTGCGCCTAACTGTAGTTTCCTTAATGATCACCTTTATCATTAAGTGCACATATTTATTTTGGATCTCAAGAAAAAGGTAATTCATGTTGAGGGAATGTGATATCCAATTTTTTCACTTGCATACAACCAAATGAGGAAATTATATCATTTGGTTTAATATAAGATTGAACATCAGTCTTCTACAAAACCTATTGGAGCATCCTATTGTATGTAGGTGATATTTGAATTAAATCCAAATGGGATATGTTTATTGTAGTATGAAAAAGTTTCCAGGAACAAGATCATACTCTTTACCACTATGCCTACGAATGTTATATGTGTGAGCAATTGTGTGATAATTTCATTATTGTGACATAGACTTACTAGTTAGTTGTCTTGCAAAGTTTAAGATAGCACCTAGAGGTTTTGAAGGTCTAATAATATGAGTTCACTAATTAAAGGAGATCCAACTACTACTTGCACATTCATAACCTCAATTGAGTTACCTAGATGACCTTCTATTGAGTGGGGGTCTAATGTGAACTTAGCATCTTCATCTATGCCATCCATCTTACTATTTGTTGAGAGAAATGCATTAATGATATCATCTTCCTTTATTACTATATCTTCCCAAATAATAAAATAATTGGAAGAGGGACAAACAAGATTCCCATGACACTCAATAATTGGATCTTCTAACAACAAGATATCTGCATCGTGCAAGTAGGAGAGGTATCAAGAGAAGAATAACTAGGATTATCATGATTGTATATGATTGAATCCTCTTGCACAAAATATTTAGTGGATGATCTAGGTGAGATGAAGTCCTCAATGGATCCATCTAATATGTCAAATTCATCACAACTAAAGAGATTGGTAAGTATACAATGTGCTTTTGGAAAGAGATCTAACATGACTATATTACTATGTAATAGATGAGTTTGTGTAAAAATGAAAACTAACTATGCAAGTTATGAATGATTTAGAAATGAAAACAATTTTCATATAGATCTAATGATTTTTAATGCTGAAATGCAAATTTTTTTCCCCAACTTTGCAACAAATCAAACAAAATGACATCTTTCTTGGACAATATGCAATACTTTTTTTTCATAATTTCAAAATAGGGATTTGCAAGCTAGGACACCTATATAGGGACAGGTTCACCCAAAGGTGAATGAGTCCTTGGGAACAGTTCTAGAAAGTGAAAATTTGAAGTTTTATGTTGTTGTTCGATGTTTCTTTCTCCAATTGCAAGAAAATTAAAAATTGACTATTTTTCTAGATTTTGCTCAATTTAGGACAATATAATGCAAGATGAAAGTGCGAAGAAAAGATAAATTGTTTTGATAAATTTTGAATTCAAATTTCAGATTTAAAATGCAATATTTGACTAATTCTAAGATGTGACAACTTGGAAATAATGATTTAATGCAACTTGGAAACAAACAATGCAATATTTTTTAATTTGAGACAATGTGATCTACAAATATGTAAGAACAATAGAAATTTTGAATGTAAGTTTCAAATCTAATATGCAATAACTCTCTAATTTGAAGATGCAAAATTTTGAAAATGAAGATTTGATGCAAAAAAGAAACAAAAGTATGCAATTTTTTTTACTTTTTGACTTAAATGAAAGATGCAATCTAGATGCAAGTAACAATTACAAATTTATAACCATTTAATGAATACAAATCAAATGTAAACCTCAGGATCTAAAGATGACTGAAACAAACCCTAATGCAACCTATGTTGCAAGATGAATACATTTTTTTAGATTTTTAATGCTTTTAGAATACAAAAATGGAACCCTAAATGAGAAATATAAAACAATGCAATGCAAATCTACACCTAGGGTTCAAAGGACTTCCAATTGTAGAAATTTTATAGTGTAAGAATGTCAAGTTCACCAAAATGAAATGTAGAAAAAAGGGATCCTAGGCCCTTAATGCTTGAATAACCTAGGATTCAACGGTGCCCTTTTCAAAATTTCATTAGAGATGTAGATCACAAGGTGCAAAAGATTAACTTTCAAACCCAAAGGTGAGCCAACCACACCTAGATCTATATCATGAGGGGGATTAGAATGGATTGGAAATATTTTTGAATGATTAAACTAATGATCCTATATGCCCCAATACTAAAAATGCAAGATCCCAAAGACTGACATATGAAAACAATAGTTTACCAGTGGATCTAGGAAGTGTAGAGGACAATAAATATGCTCAAAAAAATTGGTTTTAAGGTTCCTACAAGGACTCATTTTCCCATGGGTGAATGGGTCTTTGTATAGGTGTTTGAATCAACTTTTTGGGTCCTTTGGTGCAAGACTTCGTTTGCCCTAGGTCCCATTGTTGGAAAGTTGGAAATAAAATTTGCAACTTAGTTTCTATGGCTTGACAACAATGATGACAATAAAAGAAAAAAAGAAAATTTCTTCTTTGAGATCTCTTCAATCCTTCTTCAACCTAAGACCTGCACATACACAAAGAGGCAAAAAATTATTTGTTTTGTGTGAATGGGGGTTTGCCTTAGTCAAACCCTGATTTGGTAATTAAACCTTGATAGAAAGATAATGCTAAAGGAAAGGGAATGATGAATGAAAATTACTTGTAACAACTCACCAAACCTTCAATAACTACCCTTAGAGGAATGAAGAAAAAACATCACTCCTAGGATTTGGATCTTGCTAAATTGGATTGATACATTACTTGAATGCTTGAAAACCTACATCACAACGTTAGCCTTGAAAACAAAAAATGAACACACCTGAATCTTGACATGATGATAGGATCTTGATTACTGTTGAAAATGACTAATAATGTTGCTCTTGAATGCTCTTGACAATAATATTTTCTCATAGGATCTCTCAAAAATGCAACTTAGATTTCAAATGATAAAAAGACTATGTATTTATAGGAATTTACATAATTTCCTAAAGGTTAGATCCTGATAGTAACATTTTCAAGTGGAAATTCAAATATTATAGTGCCACCATAGACATCCAAATTTGGAGGGAAACAGAGTAGCGAGACAGTTCCCCCATTGGGTGAATGAGTCCCATTATGGCGAATGAGTCCCAGTCTTATTTTCCAAAATTTAAGGTGTTAGGCGAAAAGTATTTGATGGATGAATTTGTTTAATGCTTGCAATTTATTAAAAAGTGGTGCAAATGGGCTATGGAATGCATAATTTTAGGATATTATGGGGTCAATTAGAGGCTTAATTAAGTCCAATAAATTAAGGGACCCAAACATACTGTGAAATTGTAAAGGTATACAATTTCCTATACTACAGTTTTGAAGAATTAGTGACTATCTAAAGTGCTACATTTTCATGCACTATATTTGATTATAGCTAGACTTAAGTTAATACTGAACAGTATAAGGATTACTCAAAATTCCTCTTTGAATTTTTTTTTATAGTAATACTAAGTTGCTAATTAGTGGTAGTTGATTTCTTTCTTTCGGTTGGGGTTTTGCATCAATTAGATGGGAAACCTTTGTTTGAAGCATGACATATTATAATCACATGGACATGCATCTTGAAATTGTTAAACTTTACCATTTTAACTTACCATTGTGATTCAAATTTTTCTTATTTATGTACATAATCGACTACTAATGGCTCATCATGAAATAGCATTGGGGTTGAAAGAAAATAGGGTAATTTGTGTTCTCTTATGTCTTTGTTTAGATTATTTTTTTAATGCTTTAGTTACTCATGGGAATGATGTGATATGTAATTTTTCCAACCTTTTTAGTCAATCAAATAGGTGAACAATTTCATGAATGATTGATACAATGTTGAGATTGTTGGAACTTTGGTGTGTTATTCATTTGTAGAGATTTCAAGTAGTAATATTTTTTATAAAAAAAGTTGATTGTCTTTGTTCTAAATCATGTGGCAATTGTTTGGTAGATTGGTAAACAATTGAAATGACCTATGAGTCTATGCCATATTATAGTGAGTTTTAAATGTTGTGGTTTAACATAGAAACTTGTATAAGTTTGGTTTTGTGATGTTCCTAATCACAAGTCATTTGGAGGAGAACTCACAATTGCATACTTCTAGATATGTCCTTGTCAGTGTGTATGATAGTACAAGTGCACTTGTAGCATTGTTGCAATATGTGCAGAAATAATCTAGAGCATGGAGATGTTCTAGAAAATAACTAAAGGTGTTATTAGCAGCTATAGCTCATGAAGACTCAACCTTCACTACCATAATCCATGGGTAGTTTGGTTGAGTTTAGGAGAAATGGGCCAATAATATTTGATCAAGTGTGAGTTGCATTGACTTATTAGAGTGGTGATTATTCATGTGGAGAAGTCATGCTACATGTAATGTGTGACATGCTAACATCATGATATGGTTGTGTGAGTGTTGGTATTTTATGTTACAATTAGACAGTTAAAAATTTAAATTCTTTGTTGAATAGTTATGTGGTTATCTTTCTATTTGTACAAATGTGCCAAGGATAGAACTAAGATTGGACATTTTTGTATATGGTTGAATCTTGAAGGTGTAAAAACTTGTTTTGTAGGTTATATGCCATTAGTTTACAAACTGAAATTTTGTGAAAGAGACCCTATTGTATTGGAATTAATTTATTGAATAATACAATTGTGAATATATTTATGCTATAGTTTTATCCCATAAAGGTTTCCCACATTAATTCATGTCTAGTGTATTTGTGACTTGTGTATTGCTTTGCATGCTTCCCAAGTAATGTTGCTTAATCAAATCATATAACAAACATAATTGTATGTTTATCACATAATCTTAAGGTGTTTCAATATCTGAATTTATTGATTGTTTGTATTGAGGAGTTATTCCCACAAGAGATTTCATAGTAGGAAGAAATATTTAAACTCAGATTTCTTAGACTTAAGGAAAATCAAATCTTGAGCAACAATGGTATGTGAAGACAAATCACATAAACTATAGGTTACCATGCTTTGGTTGTAGATGTGAAGCACCTCTAACATATTATAGTTAGGAGAACTTTTATATAATCTATTTTGTTGCACATGATATTTCAATTTCATTGAATGCCCCTTAACTCAATACAAAAGTTCAAGCAAATCCTCTCCCCATTTCATTAGGGAATAACTTCAACAAAAATCTCTAGTCACACCATAGGCTATATTTTATTTGTTCCCAAAATAATTAATCAACTACCCCAAATTAAGCAAATAATGCACAAAGATTACTCATATTCCCCTCAAATAATTAACAAGAATCACCCATTTTCTCAAATTCAACCAAGTGACAACAAATTCAACTATAATTATCAAAGAAGCTTCTATCACAAAAAATTATGAATCTTTACTATATTAAACTCATTTTCTTTGCAAATTTATTAATATAAACATTTTAGGGAAATTCTTAACAAAGGTACCCAAATCTTCATTGCATTGGTAGATAATAAATAAATTTACTCTCTATTGCCCACGATCTCCATGCTAGACTAAAAATTTAGTTAAAATTTGTCATCTTTTACTAAAAAACTTCACAAAATGGTCACAACTTCAACTCACCATATTGGCAATATGCAAACTCAATTAAAATTCCAACAAATCACAACACTGAAATGAATTAGACTCAACATCAAGCATTTGGACAAGCACAATTGGGCAAGGTCTTGATAATGAAACTAAAAGTGTTGGGTGCATTTAGGTCACTTGTAGTTGTCCCCCTTTTCCTATCCAATGCATGTGAGGATAAAGGTGTCATGCAAATGAATTAATTAGTATTGGCACAATTAAAGCCAACTTGTCATTATATAAAAGACCAATAAGAAGTTAGCTAATATATCAAAGAAAACTTCCTTCAAATATTTGATTTGCTTAATAATTTTAATAAATATATTTTTAATAACTATTTAAATAGAAATAAAGTAAATGACATAAATAAAAAAACTTTAAGACTATATCTATATTAAGACATCTGTACTGATTATATCTATTTTATGAACAAATACTTACCACTATGATATTTAGTTTTACAGTCCTGTAACTCACAAGCATTCTCAGTTTTATTGAAAACTTCAAGATCTGGAAAAAGAATTCCAGTACATAACAATTTTTGCCATGATCTCACACTCCGTCATATTCTCAGTTTTGATACAAACCCATGTAATATAGGTAAAAATTGAGGGAAAATAAGTTTGAGTTCAAATGACAGCATTGCCCAAAACTTTTCCCTTCCACAGCGGGGAAGACATAGCCAAAATCCCTCCTTCAAATTGTATGCAACCACCTTATGTTGTTGAAGGCCAATGCACAAGTAATCTCCTACTGTAATGCAGCCAGAGATCCACCTATCTCTACAAAACAATTCAGGCACTGAAGCTGAAGGAATCCTTGCAAATTCTTTCCACTTCCAAAGCAACTTATCTTCATCATCCTGAAACAACTCCCATATAACCAGAGGCTGGGGCTGTAATAGATTCCCCATCGTTAATGCTAGAAGAATAGACGATCCATATGTAAGCATGTGTATCACAGCCTTAACTTTATCTTTGACTAGTTGGTCAGGTAATGGAGATATTCTCACAGGTTTAATGGAACCATCTTCGATACTGTAACCCACAATGTTTACAGACCCCTTTGCCATCCAGAAAAGAACGCCATTGCACTCAACCATTTCATCAACATATATGTAGAAGTCCTTTTCCTCCTCTGAAAACTCAATTTTAATCCTCCATGAATCTTGACAGTAATGGTAGATTCGGAAGGAAAAAATTCGAGGCTTTTTCCCCAACGTCACTACCAAATAGAGTTCACCATTTCTCCCCTGCACAATATGGACATAATTTCCGGTCTCGTCGATTTGTATATCTGAATAAATTCTCATAAGCGGATTGCAAAGATACAATTTTGGATTTTCACTTAAATGCAGCGGCCATGATTGTGGGGTTTCTTTAAAAGGCACCAACCCCAGCGCTATACTTTTTAACATATACACTCCTAAATCGTTTCTAACATGAGTTGGAAGGAAAGAGAAAGGGATAGCTCTCCATTTTTTAGTGGAAAAGCAGTAGGCCATACAATAATCTTCAAAATATACGAGAAGCTATGGATTTTGGCTGGGCAATTAAGACGGAAAGCTTTCTGAGGACAAAATAGACTTCCATTCTTTGCAAACTGCGCGACAGCGGTAGATTGATATTAATGGAAGCTTCTCAAATATGCATTCTTTTATATGCCGAGGGAGCTCAGGTACACCACGCTGCTCTCCGTCTCCTGCAACTGTACAAATAGATTTTCCTTTCATTCTTTTCAGCTCCTACTGTGCTTCCTAAAATAAAATAAATAGACTATTGAAAATAAAAGAAAAAATTACATATAAATACATTAAAATTTGTTATAATTATAAAAAATATATTTATGCTACTATAAATAAATGTTCACCCTAAAAACTTAAAAATTTATTAACTGACACTAATAGTCTTAATTTATTTTTTTAATTAAATTGATTTTAAAATCTAAAAAAGCAACATTACCACCACTTAAATAATAGCCTCTTGCATGACGTAATTATTTTTATTTTACTTTAATTTATCTTTCTAACATTCAAAATAAAAATAATGTATAAATATATATATTATAAAATTAAAAAATCTTTATAATTATATGAATGATGAAAATAAGTGCTTGGAAAGTATTTTATATAAATATTAATGTTATATAAATACTAATTTATTATAATAATTACTATAATTAAATTAATTATAATTATTAATATTAAATTTTAGTATTAATAATAATAAAAATAAAATCATTATAAAATTGATTATGATATTAAAAAAAATATATTTTAAAGTGAATAAGATATCAAATTGATTTAAAACCATTTTAAAATCTGCTTTAAATCTACTTTAAATCTGTTTGATAAAACGTCTACATACAATGAATGTAGTTTTGTTAGTTGCATGTCATTTGAATGCCAAATTCAAATTCAAGAGTTTTTCCTTACATTGAATTTTGTTTTTTGATAGATGCCACTATAATACGCCTCTTGACATAATAAAATATTTAAATATAGAATTTGCATGTTAATTTTTAGAACTTCTAATTTATATAGAATTGTATGAGAAGTTTCTAGAAATATTTTAGATGTTTCTAAGACATATATAATGAGGTAATATTTAATTCATTTTGATAATTAGAATTTGATGAATGTGTCAGATTCAAGATTTATAGATGTAGATTATTGTGATTTATATACATGGTTATCCTTCCAGTTTCTTATTGTTCTTTATTCTAACAAAATTTTGCTAACAAAGATTTAGCAAGAAATTAATATCATTGTTGTCTGAAACTTGTAGTTGTATGGCACTTGTGTAATGGAAATGAATTTGAAGATTTTTGGCATTGCTTCTAAATGAAAATACCTTTATCTTATTTATAAACAAAAACATAATGAACATCTATTGCAATCATTTTAAATTATTGTATAAGGAGGTGAGTTGTGCATGCTAAAACATATTTGTGCCTTATCAAAGGTCGAGACCCTTTTATACTGTTTTATTGTATAAGGAGGTGAGTTGTGCATGATAAAACATATATGTGCCTTATCAAAGGTTGTGACCCTTTTATCTTGTTTTATTGTATAAGGAGGTGAGCTATTCATGGTAAAACATATATGTGCCTTATCAAAGGCCATGACCCTCTTATCTTGTTTTTTCTTTTCTTTTATGTTTTCTTTATTATTGAGGAGATAAAAAAATCCTCTTCAAAACTATCTGAAGTGATAAATGAATAAAATAAATTGAATCTAAATAATATTTAAGATATATGAATTCAATATGTTTAATGATATGATTGGTTAAAATAATGAATATTTAATTTAAGAATGTAAAAAAAAAAAAAAAAATGGTTATTATTATGTGACATATAAAGTGAACTTTGGTTGATGTATGATGGTTATAGACGATTCAAAAAATTAATTCATGATTAGAAATTAGATTTAAAGATAAATATAATTGGAACTTGAGAAGATGAGTGTTTAGGATAGTATTGAGACAACAATCTTGTGTTGGGAGACAATTCAATCTCAGTTTTTAAAATCTTAACTTACATGATACTGACCTTTAGTATCTATGTGCACCAAAATTGGAAAAAGATTCCAAAGAAGGTACACACAACTTCTTTGGTTCTTCTAAAGAAAACAACTAAATTCTAAACATTGATCTTAATAAGAATCCATATTTGAAACACTAGGATCAAGTCCACAAAATATTTCTTAAGGAAATCTTACCAACACATCCTATGTGGCCATGACTAGTTAGTTTGGCAAAGAAGATTTCTTAATAAAATCTTAGCAATGCATCCTATTCCAAACACTTATTCATACCCTTCAAAAAGGGTAATGATGTGCACAAATATTCTAACTAGGTTGATATTGCCACTTTCCCTTTCTTCAAGAAAAATACTTCTAGGAAGTGCATTAAACAACACAAATCCTTGGAAAAACCGAACATTAACAATTTCTCTAGAAAATACTATCTCTATGTGTGCACTCCTTTTTCAAATTTTTGATCTTTTGTAGCTTGATGAATTGATCTAGAGGGGGCCCCACTAGGGCTCCCCCACATAAACACTCTGCTCCTTCCCTGAATGATGTGCCTTCTCCTTCTAGGGGAACTAATTATACGCCTGGTGCTTCACATGTTCCTTTACTTGGGGATTTGAATGAGGCTATTTCATCTCTTGGGGGTAAGGTCAATTTGGTAACTGGTGACAACACTGCTTCCTTTGTGGAAAAGCTCCTTGGAGGAAGGGCTTCGACAAAGGCATCTCGAGAATCTTTGTCTACTTTCTGTACTATTGTGGGGGATTAATTGGACATCCCAACTACAATTTTGAATGATGCTTTGGAGGGCCTGAATTTGTCCTTGGTGGGCAAGTTCTTTACTAGCTGTTCAAATATTGACCAAGTATGCAAGTGGGCCACTGACACTTGGAATATCAAGGGCAATGTTTCTATTTGTGCTATGTCTAAAGGAATTTTTTTGTTTACCTTTGTTATACCTGAGGATATGATAAAGTTTCTCACAGGAGGCTCATGGGATTTTGATAAAAGTTTTAAGAATATTATGTCTTCAAGTGTAAGTGGAAACCAGGGTTTGATGCCTTTGTTGACTTGAGGAAAGTCACCCCTAGTTAGGTTAGGCTCCTTGGTTTGCCACTGGAATTTTGTCACCAATTTTTTTTTAAAGGGATTTTTGATTCTTTTGGGACCTTGGTTACGGTGGATAGAGTAACCCTTCTTAAAGAATCAATTGGTTTATGCTAGAATGTGTGTCAATGTTGTTGTCAACATAGTTCTACCCACCTCTATTACTTTAAAATAAAAATTTAGAAGATGGGTTCAACTATTGGAGTATGAAAAAGCTATGGTATTCTACCAAGGATGTAATAAGTTTGGCCATTTACAAGATGTGTGCAAAAAATCCCCTCTAGAACCTAAGAAGCCTCAAATTGAAACCCAACAAAGTTCCCCTCTGAAAAATGTGGTTCCTATGAACCTAATGAAGGAGCCTGAAACCCCAAATCCTATTAAGACTTTGATGCTATCAAATAAGGCAAGGAAACCTCTTCTAAAGATGTAAGATGAGGAAAGTATAACCTTGAATGAGGATGTGTCATAAGAAAATGTGGCTAGTACTTTTTTTGAGGAGACTACTAATGGGCTCTCCTCCCTGCCTTCTTTGGAAAAGTCTCAACTTTTGATGGGAGGTGAACAACATGATGAGCTTCTTGAGGAGGGTGAGATTGTCAATCAAAGAGAGTAAATTCTAACTCCCTCTCCTAAACACCCTACAAAAGAACCTTTTTTGGGGGAGAATCGCATGCCAAAAGATAAAAGTGAGAAGGAAGGTAAATATTGAAACAATAAAGGGCGGATAAACTCTTGTTCCCCCAAAAAAGAGGGTTTAGTAGATGAAGATTGGATAAATACAAAATCAAGGAAAAAGAAGAAACCGGATGTAGGAGGAAATAACAAAGTGGGAAAACCTCAATTAAAAGATTCGAGAATAAAAGAAACAATAAGAGATGTGGGTATGGGTAAGTAGAGAACTCTTGACTCCCTGGCAGGGAGAAAATATAGAAATAAGTAAGGGGATTTCCTCTCCCTCTTTGAGTGGTATCAAGAGATATTGCTTCTCCTGTTTTTCTCTAATGTGTATGCTATCCTAGAATGTGAGGGGACTTAATGGACCCTATAAACAATATTTTTTAAAAGCTTGTTTGGCTGATGTGAAACTGGATGTTTTACTGATTCAAGAAACTAAAATGAAAAAAAAGATAGCTTTCAAAAAGTGCTAAAATGGCTTTGGCTTGGTGCTAGTTTTGAAGTCAGTGATGTTGAGGGAGACTTAAAGGATGGATTGCAACTTGTTGGAACTCTTTTAGGTTTGCTAGAAGAGTGGCTTTGGGTAATAAAAATAGTCTCTTAGTTAGTTTCAAAGATAGTGTTATCTCGGTCAAATAGAATTTGGTCAATATTTATGGTCCTAACTCAAGATTGGATAGACTTAATTTATGGAACATGCTAGAATGAATCATAGCCAATTGAAAAGATGAGTTCTGGATGCTTGGTGGGGACTTTAACTCCCCATTATACCCCTCTAAAAAAGTTGAGGTCTTATAGACTTTTCTAATAGTATGATGGACCTTTCTGATTTCCTTAACTCAGTAGGGCTAATGGATATTCCTCTGAATGGTTCTCTCTTTACCTAGTCAAATAGGTAATAGGGTAGTCATCTTATCTAGCTTAAATTGGAAAAATTTCTTGTTTCCTCTAATTAGAACATTCTTTAGGATCTCTCTCTTACCGCTTTCACAAGAATAGGGTTAGACCATAGTGCTCTTCTCCTAGAATGGGATGATAAAATGACTAGAAAGAATTTTCCTTTTAGATATGAAATATTGTGGTCGCTTCATTCAGACTTCAAATCTTTGGTTGAGGAGTGGTGGAATCTACCATGTGATGGAACTCCCATGTATCTAGACTAGCTCAAAAGCTAAAAAGAGTCAACGAAAAGGTCAAAGGGTCAAACAAATATTCATTCGAGAATATTTTTGACATAGTAAGAAAGACTTAAAATTGAAAATTAAGGAGATTCAAGATCTTATGGAGTTGGTATTTAAGGAGGATGAGACCTGTAACAAAGAAAGGGAGTTGAGATTGTAGTGGTATAAAATAAATAAAAAGGAATAAATTTTCTAGAAACATTAATCAAGAATCCAATTGTTAAGGGAAGGGCACAAAAATATAAGGTTTTTCCATCAATTCACCTTGAAATATAGGGGAAGAAACACAATCAAAATTTTAATTACTTTTAATGGGACAAGACTTGTTAATGAAGAGGACATTACTAGGGATGTTGTTTCCTTTTTTTCAAACTTTCTTGAACTGCCAAAGGTTGATAATTCTGCAAGTCATCCCTCATGTTATCATAGAGCAGGATGCAAAAGAATTGTCTAAAGTTTTTTTTATGAAAGAGGTGAAGGATGCTATTTTTTCTTTTGGTGCTTTTAAAGTGCTAGGATTGGATGGATTTCCCCCATGTTTTTTCCAAGTATATTGGGACATAGTCACTCATGACAAGTGTTTAATGCAATTAGGGATTTCTTCAAATTGGGAAGGCTTTTAAATAAGATGAATACCACTTTTATTGCTCTAATCCCTAAGTCTACTGATGTCACTTCTATGAATGATTATAGGCCTATCAATTTGTGCAACACTACCTACAAGGTTTGTTCTAAAATTATGGTTAACAGGTTGAAATTACTCTTGACTAAAATGATTGTTGTCAATTAGAAGGCATTTTTCTAAGGAAGAAAAATATTGGACGCAACTATTTATACCATGAGGTTTTACATTCGATGGATCACTACAAAATATAGGGTATGGCTTTTAAATTGGATATCTCTAAAGTGTATAATCAGGTTTCTTGGAATTTTTTATTTGTTGTTCTTGAAAAATTTGGCTTCAATGGTAAATTCCTCAGTCTTATTAGATCTTGTGTCACTACTCCAAAGTATTTTGTCCTAATTAATTGGTTTCCTAAATGCTTCTTCTCTTTGGGTTGTGACCTAAGAAAAGGGGGCCATTGTCACCTTACCTATTTATCATTGTTACTGAAGCCTTGGGCCGTAATATTTAGAAATAACTTGCTATTAAAACTTTAAAAAGTTTTTGTATTGCTTCCTCCCTTCCCTTGGCTTCACACCAATAATTTTTTTATGACACTTTCCTCATGAGAGATGCTTCTATTTTAGAAGCAAAACATTAGAAAGCTATCCTTGATCAATATGCTAAAATATTTGGCCAATTCAAAAATTATTAGAAAAGTAAAATATATTTTTTCAACACTAGCCAAACTGTTAAGGACAAAGTTATAAATATATTAGGATGCCAAGAAGCTAACTTTCCAACTGCTTATTTGGGCCTACCTTTAATATCTAGAAATTCCAACAGTAACTATTGAAATTAAATTGTGGAAAAGATCTAGAAGAAACTTGCTAGGCGGAAGGGAGAATTGTTGAGCTTTGCTAGGAAGGTTCAACTTCTAAAAGCTTCCTTAAAAAATATACTTGTCTATTATTTATCTCTGTTCAACATCCCTACCTATATTGTTGAGAAAATTGAAATGATTCAAAGGAAATTCTTATGTTTAAGAGTGGAGGAAAGAAAATGAATGAAAATTATCAAATGGGAAACTATTTGCACACCAAAGAGGGAAGGAGGTATGGGAATTAGAAGAATAAATTTTTTTGACAAAGCTCTTGTGGAAAAAATGGGTTGGTTTCTTTTGGAAGGAGAAAAGGATTGGGTATAGATCCCATGGGCTAAATTCCTAAATAATAAGGATGCTTGTTGTTTTCTCAGGAAAACGGAGCTACCTTATGGCTTTGTCTTTTGGAATAACCTACTAAAAGTTAGAGGAAACCTCAATAAAGGAGCAAAATTGAGAATTGGAAATGGGCTTAGTAGTGGTTTTTGGGAGGATGCATGGTCCACTTGTGCTCCTTTTTCTTCTAATAACAACCTTCAGTAAATAATAATCAGGGTAAAAAGAAGCATTGGCAAGAAGTTTTCTAATCATTTAAATTGGGAAGGATTGGAACAACAATGGATTGAATTCAAGTACTATTGGAATGATGCTATTCTCAGGGGTGGTAGACAACATAATTGGGATGCTTCTATGGACTCTTTGTTGAGAATAATTAGGGATCCTGACCTTTTTTCAAGAAACAAAAAGGATGAATGGATCTAGAAAAAAATGCTTCAGGGAGGTTCTCAGTTAAGTCAACCTATAAGACTATGGAAGTGCACCCCCTAAACCTTGGAATATTCAATTGGGACATGGTGTGGAGTAAGAACTTAATCACTAAGATTAATTGTTTTTGGTGGGTTGTGATACATGGTAAGACCATCACAATTGAAAATCTTAAGAAAAGAGGCTAGTATTTAGTCAATAAATGTTATCTTTGCAATGAAGGAGAAGAAACTATTATGCATTTATTATTTCAATGCCCCTATGCTCAAGAAGTTTGGGATTTTTTCCTAAACAATCTTATGGTGGAATGGGTTTTCCCTGCTTCAATCAAAATGTTTGTTGAACGATGGAGCTTATGTTCCTTACTCTCAAAAAATAATTCTTGACCTCTGGAGACAAGTCCCCTCATTCCTCACTTGGGGTTGTGGAAAGAGAGAAATAATAGAATATTTAGATATGTTGCTAAAAATCGGAAGGAGATATGTATGCTTATAAGGAAACAGGTTCAAGAAAACATTGAAAGCTGCAAGTACACCTGGTCAAGCAAAGGCCTTCCTATCAAGAGTTGAGAATCATGCAATAGTGGGGGATTTTCCATGACCTTAATAATGTTAATTATGCCAAATAGATTATCAAAAGCAACATTGTTTGGATTCTCCTAGATCTAGGATGGGTAAAATGCAATTTCGATGGATGTTCAAAAGGGAATCCTGGTCTGGCAGGAGCAGGTGGAGTGGTTACAAATGAACAAGGAATCTATGTGGTGGGATATAGCAAGGGATTGGGTACAACAACTAATAATTTTGTTGAAGCCTTTACTTTTTGGGAAGGAATAAGATACATTAGAGACAATGGGTATATGAAAGTTATTGTTGAAGGAAATTCCAAACTTATTATTGATTATTTGAAAAATATATCTAAGGAACCTTAGGAAATAAAAGACCTTTTGGATGATTGTAAAAATATGCTACAATATTTTCAAACCTACAAGATTTACCATACTTTTAGAGAAAGTAATAAGGTTGTCAATGCTATTGAAAACTTTGGCCTTAGATAGGAGGTTAAAATATTGGGATTTCTCCAATCTATCTAATCAAATAAAAGAAATAATTGGATTGGATAGATTAGGAGCGAAGGGAAGAATGGGAGAGTAAATTAATCATGGAAAAAATAAAAATAATTAAAAGAGGAGTGATTTTTCGTCCATCTATCAAGTGGGTTTTCCTTGGTGGCATCTAGGTGAGTTGACAAGATGGACTGGGTGGTATGTGTGTAGAGATATGCCAAATCCCAAAAAAATTAAGATAGTGAGATGGAAAGGATGGATTATTTGGGTTACCTCGTGCTCCAAAAAGAAAGGTTTTAGTGATAATTTTGGAAGCATCATTCGCAGTGTGAAAAATCTTGAGTTTGATTTTGGAAAAGACACATTGAGATTGTGTTAGTGCTAACAGGAAGGAGAGTATTAAAATAAGAATAATTGTGAAAAATAAGGGTGTTGGAGCTATCAGAGATCACAATGAAGAGGTTCAAAAAGGTGAAATTTTTCTTTGTTTGAAAAGTGATTATTTTAAACAACCTATCAAAAGTTTCAAACCATTATCCTCTCAAATGAAAACCACAAGGTCTTATTCAATACTAAGAATTTTGAATTGTTGGTTGCAACTGTTGTGAATGAAGAGGGACAAAAAGATGAGTTTATTCTCCTTCCAAAGAATTACTTTTACAAGGATAACACCATGGGAGGCCCTAAAAAAAGGATGAAGTTGCATTAGTATGATTCTCTGAGAAAGAATTCAAAGTTGTGAGGTCTATTTGAGAAGGCTAGTTTTACCACATACTTTGTTTCCATGGAAGGTTATAATGAGTAGTTGAGCTATAAGTTTACAAATTCATGGAAGGACGGTGAAGTGGAGCTGGGTGGTCTACATTTTATGGTGGATGCTAAGCTCATTGCTATCATGACAGGGCTGACTTACGAAGGGAAGACAGTGGCAAAGGTAAGTAATGGAAAGTACCAATCTTATATTGAGAAATTTTTTGAGGATAAGGAAAAAGCATATAGGTTCTAGAATGGTTATTCTATGGTTTTTCTTCCCCCCATGCCACATTGTTTTGTTTTTTGTAATGAAATACTTTACGCTTGAAGGTAGGTTTTAGTCTATTCATGGCTACCACTTCCCAATCCTAAGCCATATTTGACATATTGAGAAGATTAACCTATATTTCTTCCTCTTTTCATCCTTGAGCCAAAGTCTAACCAATGAAACTAATTTTCCGTTACACTAGGGTCTTATCCACACTATTTGCAAATGTGTTTTAGCTACTTCCCCATAAATAAATCTTCTCCTTAATTCGATTTAAAACCCTACCCCCAAGATATTTGTGAAAATTGATCTTATTGAAAGTTGTCCCCAAACCCCAACCAAAAAATATGCTAAGACTTCTCCAAACTCTATTGACCCTGCTTGGTCAGACCTACTTAAAGTCACTCTTGAAAAATAGAGTGCTTCTCCTATTAACCCTGCCAAGTGAACAAAAAAATAAAGATGCGTATCTGGGAGTTGGGGCTAATCCCAACACTATCACAATTCTGGATGACAAGGACATTAGTCCTGAGTGTTGTACATTGATGGGTCGTAGGTCTACCAGGCTTGCTTTGGTGGCATCTAAAGCACCTGATGGGAGCAAAAGTTGAGAAGCTCAAATGAAAAGTGTGCTACTGGGTCTAAGGATAGTAAAGGGAAGAAAGTAAGAGAGGATATTGCTTCCTCTCATGAGAAAATTTTGGATAGCCTTAGGGATGAGTCTACTGAAGAGGAGGAATTGGTGTCGAAAGATTAGGATGATGCTACCAATGAGGATGAGGAAGGGAAGTCACATCAAGAGGAGATACAAGAAGATAATAAGGAAAATGATAGGCATGCCACCAATAACATAGAGGAATTGGAGATTAATAACCCCGGGGAAGAGAAATTACTGGGTTTTGACACAACTAGAATTCAAAGGGTGGAGGAAAGGATGAAAATGTTAGAAAAACTTGTGCAAGAGGAACTTAATGACAACAGATTCCAAGCTCTTGAAAATGTTGCTAAGAGCCTATGTAGGGTGGTGGATGTAGTCATGAAGAAAGATGTGATGGCCATGGTTTCAGGCCAAGGTAAAATTAAAAAAAAATATTTAGAGTAAAATGGTGACGGATGATGAAGCGAGCTTGTCTAGAGAGATGGAGCCCAAAGAGAAGTTTGAAGACACTGTCAAAGACTTACTGAAGGCTTGGAATTTGATCAAGGATGCTTGATCATGGGCTTTTGTTTCTCTCTCTTTCTCTTGCTTGTTACTATGGTCTTTTTTGTTAGTCTTAATTGTGTTAATGTTGACTTTGGCCGTTGGTGCCTAGACTTAAATATTTTTAGCCATATCTATATTAAAGTTTTTGGTTTAAAGTTGGACACTATCTTAAGGTTATGTGGTTATAGCCTACTTTTTTGGTGGGATTTTAAGATGAACTGAACTTTCCTTTTTGTTATGGATGATAGGGATTTTGTTTTATGTGAAGGGAATAGGTTGAGTTTTTGGTTGGTTGGCTGGGGGAGTGTTTCTCTATTCTGCTTCCTCTTTGTGTTGTTTTGACTGAATGTTGTTCTTTGGTATGATGTTCTTTTTGTAATGGTTAGGGCCCTTTTTTTTGCTTAATCAATCAAAAACACAAATAATTGGATGGTTTTATTCAAGTTTTATTATGTTTTATTTTTTTAGTCTTCCTCTAGTACATCCATTAGATCTAAACAAACATCCTCCTAGAAGCGATAATGATCAAGCATTGTGAAAATTTCTAAGTCAACAAACATACTATACCATCATGCATATGTTTCAAGTATGAAGATTAACAAATAATAGACAATAAGATGAACCATGTGGAAGATTTCACTAATACTGGAAATCATTATGTTGCTCATAAAAATAGTCAACTAGGAATTTATACAAATATATTTCTCAATATTATGAATAATGTTGAAGCACATTATACTATTATTATGGATGCAAAACTTAAGGATGATAATATACATGATTCTCATGTTAAACTTGTTATGATGCATTACATCTACATGTTACTGTGGGAGTAATTGAGACTATGGAAATATCTTCTTTTTCTCTTCCTAGTTAACCTATTCCATTTTACAATGAGGAGATTCCATAAAACAACCATTATAGTCTATCTTATACTATTCTAGGTGATTAAATAATACATTTATCACTCATATACTTATAGACTTATAGATATTATCAATCAATATAACATATGAAAATTATTTTTTTCCAAATCATATGGAACCAACATCTTACTTGCATTCAACAACAACACTATATATGACTAATGGGATATTCATATGTACTTTTTCTCTTAAAATACTAGTATTATTAGTTATACATAAGGAAATTTTTTATACCTTCTTGCAATAGATTCTCTATACTACTTGGTAGACCTAGGTTCAAATACTTGATACTTGTACTCTTAGTTGTACATCAATGTGTCAAATTTTATTCATGAAGGAATATTTATCAAAAGTAATAAAGATGCATACAACCTTTTGTAGAGTTCAACCACTTTACCTTGGAAACATATATTCATACTACTAAGGAAGTCCCATATGGAAGTGAAAGAGTTATTCATTATATATATATATATATATATATATATATATATATATATATATATATATATATATATATATTCTTGAGCAACAATATAAAATAAATTAAAAATTTGTAGTATAGTGAATATCTAGGAAATGCCATAAATGATGTATATTAATATCACACAACAATTTTTTTTTTTATAAGTCTATCACATTAAGGATCCAATATTGTGATTAAATTTGATATTGGTTTTATAGGTTTCAACAACACATGTCCTATTAATCTACAAGTACATAAAATAGTATAACCACTAAATCACTTAATAATTAATAATACAATGGGTCAACAACTTCACCCATAAATTATAATTATATTAAGTATATTTAGATCAATGAGAAAAAATGTCACATATATAATAGTGGTGTAACTCAAAAGTATGTGTTATAATTACACAAAACCAATAATTTACAAGATTATCTTCTAAAAGGGCCTAAGATAAATACCCCTTAGAGTATCCAAAATAGGACTGACAAGATAAGGTTGATTATAAAGTAAAGTAAAGTGTTTAATAGACACACTCATTACATCAACTACCAAATGATTTAAAGAAGATGTGCATTACAAAGAGAAAGGTAATGAACAAATTCTAAAAACACCCACATCGTTACTCCCATAAAATAGGAATACAATATACTAAAAAGGTAACATACTATAGAAAAGTGTTTAGATAGAAAGAGATAATATAAAAGCCTCCAAAACTAGCTAATAGAAATACATCTAAAATAATTCATGGATGTGCATGGTTTCATATTCCCTTTATCTACTTTAACCAACTTTATAAACATCATCTTCTAGATGGTGCTACTTCAACTCATGAAACTTTTCACTCTATGGAAAAAAGTAAGTCTAGCATGGTTTTTAAACCAAATATATCCAAAGATTATGATAAGGTGACCTAACACATCCTTTTCCAAGAACTAATTTTTTTTTTTGCTTCAATGACATGTTCCTCAACCTTATAAAGGAATGTGTGATAATAGTTAAGTACTTGATATTTGTTAGTGAAGTGCTTAGAGGATTCTTCATTGTTATTGGATTCTTTTGATAAGTCTTATTTGTCATTAGATATTATCTTAAGTCATTTAATTCTTGTGTCTTAGGTAATTTAGTTTTTTTGTCTCATGTATAAGATTAAGACACTTGCCATAATCTTGTCTAATTTTATCTCTCAACCTTTGCTAGTTATGCGATGTATCATATGTATACTTGTATATTATATAGATATGCACATCATTAATTACATTTGATTTAATATATTTTGCATCCATTATTGGAAAATTTATTCTCTTATTTTCTCTTGTAGAAGGATGTTGTTTTGTAGGCGATCCTAGGAGCTTAAGTCCATGAGTGACTATGTGTGTATGTGTGTGTGTGTTTAAATGGTTAAAAATATATCTAAGTGGTTACCTAACTCATACCAACTATAATAGCAACCACAAGTTACTATCTCATCCAATGTATTTATACCTCAAACTAGAGTATATAATCCTTCATAGGTTGAACTCCAAGCCATCAACATGTAGACCAAAAAAATCACAATCAAGTCCATATATATCTAACATACTACAAAGTTAATCTCAAAGGTAGAAACACACATATATATGCAACAAAAAGCCCTCTAAATCATTGTTACATTGTTGTAAAGTGTAAAAAATCCAAGAGAGGGGTCCCTCTCATACATAACACATATACATTTCAAAAATCCTACTTTATGGGTAATTTTAAATCTAAAAACTAGATCAAGAAATTAACAATCCCACTTGTTGCACTCACATTGAGGATGTGATTGATTCTCCTATATCACATAGTGTCAAGGAGAAATGCATTGATGTGAAAAATACATCATTATAAAATATATATCCCATTTCTAATCTCAAAAAAACTCTCCAAATTCCTCCATGCAAATTAAAAAAGAGATGAAGGATCTACCAAACCACTCCAAAAAAATACTGAAGTATAAATAACAACACTTCACTTCATACAAACCTAAATCTATAGGCATAAAAACCTTTAGAAAGAAGGCCATAAATGAGGGAGGAGAGATCCTATAAATCAAACCATCATCTTGTACCAACATTAATATGGGCAAAGCTATTTAATGTATGATCTCCCCTAAATTTTGAAAACTAAAAGAATATCAATATCTAACCATTCAACTTAAAGTGAGAACATGATAGAAATAGATGCCAACTTCTTAGATTAAAGGTATATGAAATAAACCAATCAATCCTAAGAAAAAAGAGAATATGCCCAAATTCGTAAACCACTAAACAATTCCTTAGAAATATTACCTTAGATCAAGACCAAAACAAAAGGATACCAACACAAATTCATAAAACATGCATTCTTTACTTAACAAGCACTCAAAACTAACAAAGATCAAGAATAATAAACATAATCTTAAGATAAGATATAAATAAAGCACAAATATTAAAATCAAGTAGGCAATACCTCTTTAATCATTCACCTACCAAGTATATTAGGTAATATAAATTGCCATCTCTTTATCTCACTATAATAAACACACCAATGCAACAAGGTGACCAAGAAATTTCAAACAAATAGAATTTGCATAGGATAATTTACAATATCTACAAACATGTAAAATCTCAAAGGATAAAATTATGAATAGTGATGGAATCTCAAATAACTAAAAAAATAGATTTAACACCAAATCAATAACATGTAGAACAAAGGAAACCAAACATAACTTGTAGATTTCCAAGAGGCTAACACTATGCCAATACTATATACAGTTTACCAAATAAATCCACACTAGAGTAAACATAGTTAAGGAATCTAACAAATTACATGCAAATTTTATTTGTTTCAATCTAAAATACCCTTAAACATAGTATTTTCACAAATATGCAAAGTACATGTTTTCGTTAACATGTAAAACTTACAAAACCATCTATACAAATCTAAATCCACTTAAATGTCTAGACAACCATAAATATGTTGTCTCAAATTATGAAATATCATAGGTCTACAAACCCATAACCTTTTGAAATAGGAAAATATAAACCCTACATATCCAAAAATAACACGGATTTGATAAATCAGAAACTAAGTTGTTTGAGAGTCCTTCTCATTTCCAAAGTTTGGATTGCCTCTTAGAATGTGAAATATCATCACAAATGCATCCCAAAAGTCTTTATTCCCATTCTCCCAATTTACCAACCTGCATAATGACCTCCTTTGTTAGCACATCACCTCTTATGATTGTTTGCTTCCTCTCTTATGATTGTTTGCATCCCCTTGATATTCAGGGAGAGACTGTGGAGGCATTCTTGTAATCTCTTTTCATTGCCAAACCAACTTATCTTCCTCGTCCTGAAATAACTCCCATATAACAATACCAGCCTGGTCTGGCAATTTATATGGGTTAACGGTCACCAAACTTACAGAGTGTAGAGCAATTCTGAGTGCAACGAATGAGGAAATTCCTCCAAACGTTGGAATGTTGACCAGAGTGTCCGGGGGATCCCTAAGAGGTCCCCACCACTAGTATGAACAATCCGCATGCAACCATAGATAAAACATTCACATTCTGATCTTGAAAAAGTTTGAAGAAGGGGGGAGGAGTAAGGGAGATACTGTAACAAGGTTAATGAGATACTGTAACAAGGTTAATGAAGCCATCTTGAATATTGTAACCCTCCATGGCCGTAGGCAACAGTCCCCTCCAGAAAAGAACGCCATTGCACTCAACCATTTTATGACCTAATATATGAGTCCCTGTTTCCCCTGAAAACTGTAACTTAATCCTCCATGAATTCTGAAAATAGTGGTAGATTTGGAAGGAAAAATCATCAGATTTCGATCACACTACCAAATAGGGCTCTCCATTTGTTCCCTGTACAAGATGGATTACTTTGTCATTCACATCTATTTCTCTCTCTGCATAAGATCTCATAAGGGGATTGCAAACACATAATTGTGGAGTGGTTACTTGAAAGAGCATTAACCCCTGCGCCACACTTAATAAAACTCTGTTATATACTGTAAAAGGGAAAAAATATTTTCCCTCATTCTGTGACAATTATCTTTTCTGCCACATGACTTGGGAGAAAAGAGAGAGATGGTCCGCCATTCTTGTGTGAAAAAGCAGTACGCCATACAATACCAGTTGCCATCATTTTCTTGACCACAAATAAGAAGCCATGGATTTTGAGTAATCAATGAAAATAGAAAGCTATGCGAGAACAAAATAGAGTTTCATTCCTTGAAGACTACGTGAGAGACATAGATTGATTGAAATGGAAGCTTTCCAAATATCAATTCCTTCATAGATTGAGGCAGCTTCGATATACCACGCTGATCTCCATCTCTTTCAACTACTGCAGTTGATTCTCGCTCCATTTCTTTCGATTCTGTCTCCATTTGTTTCAGCTCCCAAGCTTCCCAACTAATGACTTGTATTCTTCGAACCTGGATTAATTATATTTAGCTGATAGGCTTCTACAGTGGACTTGTTAGTTTACAAATGACTTGAAAATCTGTCTCACCCCTGCAATAAGAAAACATGTTTCAACTGTTGTTTAATGATAATAGTTTTCAAAAATATAAGGTGAAAGCTTCCAAATTATCTAAAAGCTAGATAAATATAGATTTCTCAACTGGATTCTGGATGAAAACATTTTTTTTCATTTGAAATGATTTTTGCTAATTGAATGACAATTTTTCTTTTTCATTTGTATTAATTTATGTCTTAAATCTCCATACAAATATTTCAGATAATACCAGATGTATTTAAGAAAAAAACTCTGCATTTCTCTAAGTTTATTTTATTGACCGAAAACCTCTCTCATGCCACTAAACTATTGATGCTCAGAAAATCTGTTAAAGAACTGTAAAAAACTTTTACCTTCTGCTAAATCAGATTGATATCTTTAATACATATATAGACAATTCGAACCACCCTTAGAACAAATGAATCCAATCAGATCAGATGACCGATCTAGCCGGGATCTCTCTTTGCGTATGTATCTATTTAACGTCACGGAACCAAATTACTTAGCCTACCTCCACTAAGTCAAAAGAACAGAAGCGTTAAGTAAAACAACAGAAAGAGAAAAAGCATCCATATAAAAAAGGAAAGACTTGCTTGATTCCGTTCCAGGGAGCTGCAGCAGCCAGTGGGTGAGATTCGTTGAAAATTGTGAAGGTTGGATTATTTGTTAAGGTATTTCAGATTTACCTGAAATTTAGAGCTGAAAAGAAGATTTATTCTACCTTATGCATTTCCTGTTCTGAGCTTTGCTCTGTTTTTCACCTTAAAAAAATAAAAAGTGTTTTAAGAGAAGAAAGATAAGATTATTTGTTTGTTTGAAAATCACAAATGGAGTGATTATTAAATGAGTCAATAGTTCAATGGTTTTTTCATGAATCAGTTAGGAGTTCAATCTAAGATTATCTATAATTTGGATATCATCATAATTTTTTTTCTTAAATCATTCGGGAGTTGAATTTGAGACCATTATTGTTGGGATGTTCTATCACTGAATTACTAACCACTTAATAATTAGTCTATCTATGATTTCTGTATATCTCATTTTGCAACAGTTAACTTTAAAAAAACCCTCAAAAAAATATAAAAAACTGGAGAATCTTCTATTTTTTTTTGGAAAAAATATTAATTTTAAAATTTTGGTGAATCAGAAAAATGCATCAATCAAGATGGCCAATCCATCCAATTTAAAATAAAATTTCATGGAAAAGAAGGGTCCCAAGGATGAAAATTATTAATGGGTTTAAAAGATAGACAAATATTTATTTGCCACCATTGTTTTATTATATAATATAATGGCCTCATTGTATTCTATAAGATAAAATGCACACATGATATGTAATTCTCATGGGGCTCAAAATTGATCTAATGACCGTCATTGTACTCACATCTAATAATGCTCATAAAACCCAAAATTGCAGGCCTCATGAGCATTATAGATCGTGGGTACATTTTACCTCATGCTCATAAAACCCAAAATTGTGGGCCTCATGAGCATTAGAGATCGTGATACATTTTACTCTGCAATACAACAAGGACCGTTATATTATAAAATAAATCAATGGTAGAAAGTAAAGATTAAAAATATCGCCCTAAAATGGTGAATTAATATAGGTTTCTACTATAATTTATAAAATTTAATCAATATTGAATATTGTTGTGGTGAATTTTTTAGTTAAAGTTTTTGATTATAATAGTTTTCTTTTTTAAATATGGTGATTTAAATTATGTTATAAGTTCAAACTATTAACCAATTTTAAATTCTCAAATTTCAACTATTAATCAATTTGCAACCAATAGTACCTATATTTCATAATTATAAATTATTCCTAGTTTTTTTTAATGGCCTGTTTAGAATTTTTATATTTTTTAAGATTTATTGGACTACAAAAAAAACAATATAGCTTGTCTGAAAAAAATCAATAACTGTTCTAAAGAGATTGATCAGTATGATGTTGGGAGGCTAGATTCTTTTTGACTTGAAGGTAGGTAAATGGTTTCCTAAGCTCTATTTTCATTTTGAAAGATTAAAGCAATAGTGACTATTTTGTCTTCATTAATCTTTTGCAGGTCCCTCATAAGGAGCATAAAATTAAGAAGTTTGGAAAACATGTGAATGTCTCTGTACATCTTCCATCCATTTTTTTTTATTATTATTATTAAAAATGATTAGGTATATTTTTTATAATATTAATAAAAGATTTAAAATCTTTATATTTAGGCATGCGAGGAAATGGATCATATAATTGAATATTATTACTTTTTTAAGTTAAGTAATTTATTTATTAATTAAATTTTTATAGTTAATATTATTTTAACTACCAGTCTAAAAAATCAAAATTTTAATTATAATAATGTTTAATATTTTTTATTAAGAATAAAATTAAATTTTAAAATTATTTAAATTAATTTATTATTTTAAATAGTATTATGATTGTTATTAATATTTATTATTAGTATTTATCTTTTAGAGAAATATTATTGTAATGAGAAATATCAAATAATTATTATTAATTGTCTTGGAATAAATGAAAAGTTAGTATTTTTCACTCTAAATAAATATTTATCTTTTGTAAAGTCAAGACATAAATTTCTAAATAAAATTATTTTAAAATTTTTATTAACAATAACAATAAACTAAAATTGATATAATATAACTTCCCAAAATTCTTTTTATTATAATATATGTGGATTACATTAAAAAATGAAAAAAATGTTTGCTCTAAAAACTCCCGCATTTGCTCCAACTGTAGGCGAGCCTCACTTTGTGAATGGCCTTGGCGAAGGTGCCTTCAGGGAGGCGATGCTGGCAAAGGTGTTAGTTGTTTCTGGCTCTTCCCCGGATGTGACCGTGCGTGAACTAGTGTGTGGCAGGGAAGACATTCCTGTGTGAAACCCTAAGTCTCCATTGGCTAAAAGGCTGAGTTTGAAAGATGGTAGTGTTTGTTTTGTTAAGCATGCAATGGCTAGTACCCTAGATTCACGCCATGATGACACAGACTACAGGTAGAAAAGCTTCGCCAATGCCCTTACTGCCCACCCTTCCTCTTCGCATAAGGGTCCTCATGGGCTGAGATTTTCCTTGGATGTGCAGTCTACCAGTATATCCCCTAACAAGTGAGAATCTAAGCCTCTTAGGCTCCACAGTTGGGCCTCCTTGTATCCTCCATTTGTCATGCGACAATCTTCTGCCCCTGAGATCAATTTAGATAACCTTGTTTGTGACAGAGAAGACTACTCACAAGATCATGCACTAATTTGTAGATTTACTAAGGTCTGGCCTAAATTATGTGACCTACATTCTTGGATTGAAGCAAACTGGAAGGAATACCAAGAAGACAAAATCAACATTTACCCGTGTGTGAAAGGGATTTTTTATCCTAGAATTTGAATCTATGAATGATAAGGAAATGGTGTTAAAAACAGGGCCTTGGTTCTTCCAAGGGGATTTTCTATAAATGAAACCTTGGTCCCCTCCATTTGATCCACGCACAAAGTCTTTTTCATCTACATTTTTTTGGGTTCATTTACCTTACCTCCTGTAGACATAAAAAATTGTCCTCTTATGATACCTTATTCACAACATTGCATCATTTAGACACTTTATATCATGTGTTGCCCTAGGTACCCATGTCATCATCTAATTAGTTATATAAATCTTATTTATTTGAGTAATTTCATTTATTCCCCTTCCTATGCATAATCCATCCATTCCTCTAATGTTAATTAAATAATTTATATTATTAATTAATTAAATCATTTTCATCCATTTCTCTATTGTTAATTAAATCATTTATATTATTTAATTAATTAAATCATTTTCATCCATTTCTTTAAAGTTAATTAAATAATTTATATTATTTCATTAGTTAAATTATTTCTATTAATTCTTCTAATGTTAAGTAAATAATTTATATTATTTAATTAGTTAATTAAATCATTTCCATCCATTCCTCTAATGTTAATTAAATAATTTATATTATTTAATTAGTTAAATTATTTCTATTAATTCTTCTAATGTTAAGTAAATAATTTATATTATTTAAATGATGAAATCATAAATTCAACATTAATTAAATAAATCAAATATTTATTTAATTAATAAAATCTCAAAAATATCTTCTCTCTTTCTTTCCAAAATTCAACTATGTGTATCTAATTAATTTATTTAATTAGATAATTCATCAATTATCCTTCTCATCTTTTTCAGGATTTATTTCCTTTAAAAGAGAATCAAAATCTTTCTATCTTTTCACATCTTCTCTTATCTTGTTTTATTTCCTTTAAAACAATAAATCAAAGTCTTTCTATCTTTTGAAAATCTTATCTCATCTCATTCTATTTCCTCTTTTGTCAAAAATCAAATCCTTATCAATCTTATCAAATCTTATCTCTGTCCACATCGAAAATCTATAAATATAACCTTTCACAGACCATTGCATCGAATCTTCATCTAGTATCTTCACTCTGTCAAAATTAGTCTTCAATCTTCCATCCATCTTCATCTATCACCTTCGTCACATCGTGATGCTACATAATTGAGTAACCAACATTCCTTCAACAATCAATCAACCTTTGAAATCTTGCATCCTTGTGCAAGTGGAGAAGAGCCATGGAGATCAATGAAATCTAAGTTTGAAAATGGGTTTGCATGTCCTTTGTTTATTTTTATTTTCATTCTAGTTTGTGCTTCATGGTGCTTGATAGGTGTTAATTAGTTTATTGTTTTCAACACATATAAACCTTTATATTTTTTTCCTATCTAAATTTTGGCACCCACCGTGGGGCCTTGCCCCATTTTTAACATTTATTTGCAGGTTTTCTGATAGGTTTTCACATTCTAGAATTCAAATTTTTGGCAAATTTTTTTGTTTTAGCGCATACGTGGATTTTTGTAGCGCATCTGAGAGTTTTTGTAGTGCTTCCAGGGATTTTAACAGTGCTTTTGTAGGTCTTTCAGCACTTTCAGAGCTGTTTCAACACATTTAGGGAACAAAATGGTGCTTATAAGTAAATGAATGGCACATATACTCAGTCCATTTCATTAAAAATTGAGAATTTTTTTTTTTTAAATTCTTTTAGCACATTTAAGCTTTTGTTTAGCACATACAGGGACTATTTTAGCACATATGGCTTGTTTTAACCTTTTCCACACTTTTTTTAGCACATTCAATGATTCTTTTATCGCATATGGCTCTGTTTTAACCCTTTCTGCACTTGTTTTAGCGTATTTGATAATTCTTTTAGCGCATATACCTCTGTTTTAGCATTTTTTTAGTAAATCTTAAAATGGACGTATCTTGGTCATTTTTTGGTCTTTTTCAACACTTTTTTTTTATATGGGGTATAATTTCATAAGCTATCCGATGGTGTACATGTTTATCAACTTTGAAAGAGTTAAATTTCTCAAATTATCATATATTCTTTGTCACATATGACTTTTGTTCTAGCACATTGGTAATTTGTTTCTTTTTGTCTTGGTGACTTGTTGGTGAATCATACAGAGCTAGAAAAACATTGGGATCAATCAAAAAAAAAATTGGAAAGTGAAGAATCAGGTGAACACATTCCATTTTTAATTTCTTAATCTTGTTTGATCACATCATTGAAATTGGCTTAAAATGAATTTTGTCTTCAATCACACTTCAAAAATTGTGTCTAATTTAATTAATCATTGTCTTCCATTACATCTTGATTTGGGGTTAGAAAGAACAAGTGCTTGAATTTTTTACCACACATTTCCTTTCTAAGGGTAAATTAACAATTGTGAGTGTGAATCAAGTGTGTGTGTGTGATCACAAACACCTCACTTGGTTTGCTTTTGTCAAACCCTTCATAGTGAGGACTACTTCACCCCTGGGGATGACCTCAATTGAAGTGTGAATCAAAAGACATGCTTGTTTGGAAGTTAAAATCTTGTTAATCTTGGCTAAGCCCCAAAGAACTTTATACCTTTGGGAAGTGAAGATGAAGGGTGGGTTACCCCTTTCTCCCGACTGTGTGGGAGGATTTTTCTTTCAAATCATTCCTTATTCAACCTTGTGCAAACTAGTTTGAGACCTAATTGTCCATTCCCCACTTGACTAGTCATAGGGCTTGTTGTTGTGTATTCAAGTGTTTTCTTGAAATATAACACCTAATCTTCAAAGACAAAATTATCATCATGTTTGGTGTGTGTGTTCATGCATTTACATGTGAAATATTGTGTTTGATAGTGCCCAAGTCAAGCTTCCAATAAACACTTTCCACATCATCCAAATCATACAATCTTGTCATTCCATATCATATCCTGAACATCATCATCTCTTTAATCCAATCGACATCATTTTACACCATGAAAACATTGGAAGACATAGCACAAGATGTTGTTAACATTCTTCACACAGCTAAAACAATTTAAACACCTTTACCCCAACAAATCATTCATGAATTCCATGACATAATACAATAACTTCAAGCACACAAGTCACCTCAAATCCAACACCTCCTAGCTCAGGCCCAATACCTCATGGCCACTTGTCAAATCCAACAACCACCACATCATCCCCTATCCATTCATTATCACCCTTCCACCTCATACCAATCTAATCCATCCACTTCTTTGCATGTCAATGCCACATCAACCTATCAAGCCACATCACAAAAAACACATGTGAATTTAAGTCCACCTAGGCAACAAAATCAAGAGCCTTTATGTTATAATGCAACCATTCACAAGGGGAACACTGATATAGGTTATGCACTCTCTAAGTATATGATACCACTATACAATATAAATAAAAAACCTAAGCCAACACCTTCCACCTCTACACCTCCAAAGGATGTGACCCAAGGGCTACGAGCAAGGAATCAAACATTGCCATGTCTTCCAACACATATACTTGAACATACAAAAGAGTCCCCAAACATCCTGCCAAGTTATTCAAGTCATTCGTGTCATCCACAAACCCTTGAGTTAATTCAAGAGTCTCCCCTCATAAGTCAAAGTCACCCTCTTTCATGCTCCTATGTTGTTGACCATCAAGAACATGTCAAGTCTCTCTAAGAGTCATCACCTTCCACTTCCATTCAAGCAACCCAAAAGTTATAGCAAGAGTCTACTCCCAAGCATGTGGAAACATCAAGCCCTGTTCTAATCAAGATCAAATCATTTTCATCCAACCTATCCATAATCTATATCATTTTTATGATCAAGATGATATCCATAATTATGAAGAGTCTATCCATGAGCAACTTGATCCTATACGCATCCATGAGAAAGATATTCTGAATTTACCTCTACCTAATCTTATCCATGATCTATCATCATCCACTTCCCTTGATGAGACATATGCCTCCCAAGCCAGCATAGAAGATTAGACAAATACCTTGGATCTAAGTGAACACAATGCTAATCAAGATCGTAATGATCCTCCATCACCCACTATCAACCCCATTGCAAGTCGTCCATCATATCCTATTGGTCTTTCCACCCTCATTCATGAATGTTCCTCCTTAGAACAACAACAACCATTATCTTCCCTTGCTTAATTTTCTCCATCCA
>VDFB02153424.1:0-61853 GCA_007258455.2 Sequoia sempervirens | reverse complement strand
ATTGCTCCCTTATTTTTGATGTTAACTTCTTTCATGTCACATATAGGCTGCCAAGGAATATTCTCAAAAAGAAGGTGGAGATTCATGCATCAAGTTGTTTGAACATTTCAAGTCTTATGAAGGGCTATATTTCTTCTTGGGTGCATATTTGAGCTGCAAGTGATTTGAATTTGGATTGTCACTTGTATCATTTTGTCACTAATATTCATTGATCTATTTGAGGAGGAAAATTTGTAGTATCTTGGGAACCTTGAACTTATATGGTAAATTTTGTTTTCAATGTCATTGGTAGTGAGGATCTTGACATTCACTTCAAATGCATTGAAGAAGTAGCCAAAACTGAACAAATCGAGGAGGTGTAACATGTAACTAGAGAGTCAAACTTCTATGATGAGGAGTATCAAAGGATGACAGTGGTGTTAGTTGCACAAGCTAGAAATACTCACAATTTGAGGAATAGAATTGTAAATTGTGGCCAAGGAAAGCGAAGAAGTATGTTCATAAAAGAGAAAAACAAAAGAAATTAAGGAACTAAGTCTAATGGTAAAGGAGAAATCAAAGCCAAGGAGAGTAAAGGACCTAAGATTTGGGCTAAAAAAGATAATACAACTAAGAAAAATGATGAGGGTTTTTCTTGATTTGTCAAAACAAAGAATCAAAATTCTAATACAAATCAAGAAAAGAAACAAGAAAGGAAAGAGGTTGGAAAGAAATGTGAACAAAAAAAGGTCCAAATTGAGGAACATAGTGTATTTCCTTATGAACTACCAATATATAATATAGTTGACATGTTTTAGCCGCTCTCTCAAGTCAAGGTGACAATCACATTAATAGAGATGATGATAGTCTCATTAATTTGGTACAAATTTCCTTATATCAAATGGTTTCTTAGGAAATATTTTTTTCATCACTAATATTGTAAATTTTGGGTACAACACTATACAAACTTTCCTGATATTTAATGTGTCATTGTCAACACCCAAGCTATCGAGCAACTGATCTATGAACCATGATGTGCTCTTGAAATTGAATACAAACTACCAATTACCTTATTGATTACAATATTTCTCAGGCCGTTGTTGAGTTCTTTGGGATCCTTTCTAGAGAGTGGGAATTGGAGTGCATGAAAGATATCCTTCTTGTAAACGTGAGGGGAAATCTCCAAATAATTGTTTGGGTAAAAATTTTGCACCCTTTTTATTTTTCAAATTAATAATGTTGGCTTTGAATGACATTGACAATTGCTCTCTTATTTTTTATGTTAACTTCTTTGTTGTCACATAGGTTGCCAAGGAATATTCTAAACAATTGGGTGTAGGTTCATGCATCAAGTTGGTTGAATAGTTTAAGTCTTATGAAGGGATATATTTCTTCTTGCGTGCATATTTGAACTGCAGGTGATTTGACTTTGGATTTTCACTTGTATCATTTTTCACTAACATTCATTGATCTATTTGAGGAGGTAATTTTGTAGTAGTTTGGGAACCTTGTACTTCTATGGTAAACTACATTTTTAATGTCATTGGTAGTGAGGATCTCAACATTCACTTCAAATACTTTGAAGTAGCAACCAAAACTGGACAAATCAAGGAGGTGGGACATGTAACTAGAGAGTCAAGCTTCTATGATGCTGAAAAGACAAAGAATAACTATCTCCTCTTCCCACATTAAGTTGTTTCCTATAGAATGTTTTCAAATATATTTTAAGAGAACCTAGTTTTCCTTGTGTCAAATTCTTAGAATGGTTGCTCAAGAGAATATGCCAATTGGCCTAATGATGATGACCCTTCTTGAGTTCTTTGGGACCCTTTCTAGAGAGTGGGTGTTGGAGTGCACAAAATATCTCCTTCTTGTCAACCTGAGGGGAAATCTCCACATAATTGTCTAGGTAAAAATTATGCAACTTTTATTTATTTCAAATTAATAATGTTGGCTCTAGATGACATTGAAAATTGCTCTCTTATTGTTGATGTTAACTTCTTTCATCTCACACAAGCTACCAAAGAATATTCTAGAAAATTGGGTGTAGATTGATGCATCAGGTTGTTTAAACACTTCAAGTCTTATGAAGGGCTATATTTCTTCTTGGGTGCATATTTGAGCTCTAGGCGATTTGACTTTGGATTGTCACTTGTATCATTTTTTTACTGATATTCATTGATCTATTTGAGGAGGTAATATTGTAGTAGCTTGGGAGCCTTGTACTTATATGGTAAACTATATTTTCAATGTCATTGGTAGTGATGATCCCAAAATCACTTCAAATACATTGAAGCAGCAGGAAAAACTAGATAAATCAAGGAGGTGGAACATGTAACTAGAGTCAAACTTCTATGATGCTAAAAAGACAAAGAACTTTCTTATGGAAGAAAGACTTCCAAATGCTCGTCCCTTGATAAATGTTTGTGATCAGTTTGGATTTGTACTAGATATTACCCATTACTTATATTCAAATAATATGTTGTGATACATTGAATGCCATGTCCAAAATGTAGGTCCTTGTTAGAAATTGCATGCAGAAAATATCAATTAAATGCAAACAAAGATTAAACAGAGGAATGAAAAATATAGAAATAATAATAGCAAGAGATAATTTTTAACATGGTTCACCCAAACTTGAGCTACATCCACCAACAGAGAGTCCAATATTATTATCCAACAAATCAAACTGATTACAACTCACAATCCTTGCAACTCAATACTGCTGCAAATCCTGCAATACAATGTCAACTAAAACCCTAACCCTTAGCCTTTTATCAAGACTTATGTTGGTTACAGAATAGGGTTTTTTTATGTTGGCCATAAAAGAAAAAACCTCCCAACATATTTATAAAATAATAAAAATCATGAGAGATTTTGGGGGTGTTTCCCCTCTACCTTGCCCTATATTACAATGGGGAGCGTGCCAGGGGTGCTACCCCTAGACCCCGCAAGGGGCACTGCCCCTTGACCTCATCTTGGGGGAACTGCCACCAAACCCCCATTAAATAATTTAGGGGGAAACTGCACCAATAAAAGTGGGGAAAATTTAACCTTTTAGTCTGATTAAGCTCCACATAACAATAGCCCTCATATTGAACACTTCTTTTTTAGTCGATGTTTTATGCTAGATAAGACCTTATGTACCTTCAAGTTGTAGGTCACTCATTTCAAAGATCTTTAGTTTCTAAAAAGAGTTCTATAAAATGACCATATTTATAATGTTACTAATAATGTCTTAAAGACTACCATGTGTATTAAAATATTTTATGCATGCTAGGGGAAATTTATTGTTGGTACCATGTCTTTTTAATAATGGAGAAGTAATATAAACTTAAAGGACATTCTTATTTATTGGAAAATGACTAATGTAATAGATATTGGTTACAATATCAGCCTTTATCATTTTTATTTAGTGGGTTCTACACATGCATTTAAATGACTAAATTATTTACTCTTTTTCTGATTATTGATTAGGTAAATCCAAGCAATGCTCCTTTAGTTGTTAGTTAGTTGCTTGATGATGGTTGTCCTAAGGACTTTATCAATGGTCTTATTATTTTTGTTCATTGCCTCCTTCCTATTGAACCACTTGAAGAATGCAAGAAAAAGGTAATGTATAAAATCTCCAAATCTATTTTTCAATTTTCATAAGGTTTATATTAAGCTAGCAGTTCTTGTTTTGTCTTTGTTTTCTCCAAGAACCGGTTTCGATTGTTGACAAATTTTTTAGAGAATCTTGTGAGTGAAGTTAAGATGTACATGTACACAATGCATTGGGTAAAATCATTATTAATACAAATAATAATCCAGAGAACCTCCTTACTACAAATCCCTACAATGATTCTCGGGTGGTGGGTAAATGCTGTGAGAAAATGGATTCAACTCTAGCAATTGTTGCATATAGGTAGGGAGAATGTGATGAAGAGCTTATTAATGTTTCCCTATTTTTCAATATGAGAACTTAGTCAATTTTAATTCCTATATGATCTCCAATGCTTGGGATGAGATATAAGACCTATAGGCTTCATTTTTCAAATACTTATTTCATGTTTTGGAGATGTATAAGAAAAAAGAAAAGAAAAGAAAGGAGCATTGTAACTCAGTTTTCTTAGTCACAACATTGAGAAACACACTTTGTAACACATTTTTCAAAGAAAAAAAACATATTTAAGTCTTGTATCCATTGTAAGAACACCTTTTATCAATAAAATTTTAGTATTTTTCATTCTTAGTAGTTGTTTGATTATGTACAAATGCATGATTGATTATGTTTTTTGTGTTTTATGTTAAATCCTCAAAAACAATGTCTCATTTCTAACACTTTTAGGCAGAAACCAATGAACAAAAATAATTAAATAAACTACCAATTGACCAAATGTACTAACAATTGACAGAAATCAGTGAATAAATATTTGTCCAAATCCAAAACATATTTGTCCAAATCCTCCTTCCTCCTAGACTTAGGCTAAAAAAATAGATTTAGTTTATTTGTTGTCTCATTACAAGGATTATTCAGAGGTTATTCCTGCTTTATTTGGCAAAATCAAAACCACTTCAAAAATTATTCTTACCACCTAGACTTAGGTGAATAGATTTAGTTTATATTTTGGCTCAAAAATATTCAAAGATTATAAATAAATAAATGAGCCTAGAAATATCTAGAACCTAGAATAATAAATTAATAAAAATACACAAATAATGTGATGCGGGTGCATACATTTGTTCACAAAAAGTTATAATATAAAAATTAATATAATCATGTCAAACATAACTACAATAGAAATGATGATTGAGTGTAATAATGTGAAGGTGTTAGTGGGTGGATGGGTGCGTGCCTCTCCACACACTTTGTCTTGGAGAGGCCATTGACATGGCGTTTGATAGATGGGAAGGGTTATGTCTTGGTGGCTGCTTGTCTAGATATTCATCATGAATCTTTGTGCTAGGGTAAGTGCCTTAAGTGAAATGAAATTTACATGTGTGCTCCATATCTTGGCTTACACTAGGCGGATGGTGGCAGTATGTTTAATAATGCATGGAGTACTATCCATAGTTTATGCGGAAGTAATGAGTCATTTGCTTGAGTGACTGGGAGATAGGTATAGTTTAAAAACATTCATCACTGCTCATTCCTTCATGGCGATGTTCAGTATTCATGTCTCTGCAAGTGAAATGGCGTGTGATGGCAGAGATACTCTAGTGCAATTGTTGAGCTCCAAAAGGAGAATGGCCTTTCTTGGCCTGGTGACGTCTCTGAGGCTTTTAAACGTATGATCCGTCACCCTGATTTTCTCATCCTCTCAGCAGTAAAGTTTCTAGTAGGGAAGGGCTTTTTGGAAGGTGGTGAGGGTTATCATCTAGATTCTTACATCTCATCCCAGGTTCTGGCCATTTTGCTCGATGTGGGTGTGGTGAAAATAGAGGTGGATGTGATCATGGTCAAGTTGTTCAGAAAGGACTTATTGGTCGGTCTGGATGAAACCCTGGCAGCTGCATCTCTGAGTTTTGGTTGCCCTCTCCCACGAAATTTGGGTATGCATGAAGTTTATGGGGCAACAGTGAAATATTATCCATTCCTATTGGACATTCTTGGTGCGGATCTCTTTGCTCATTGCAAGTTGACGGAGGTGGCCATGGATTTCCTCAAGCTCAGGTTTGGCATTACACAGATGAGGAATGCAAACTGGAGTTATAAATTTTATGTCTTCGCTTAACAAAACCTATGGTAATGGGGCTCTTCTGGTAATCAAGGTCTTCGGTTTGTTCCTTGGTGTCTTTGGGGGTTACAGATAGTCACATAAAATGTCATTTGTAGCACTCTGTTGGCTTTTGATAATGTCGAGGAAATTTTTTGCATAGCATATGGGTCTCTATAATCAGGTTGGTCTGGGTAAGTTTTTTGTTATGGTTTGGTGGTGTCTGGCCTCAAGTGTTACCCTAGCTTTGTTTTGGTTGTCCCGTCTGAAACATATTGGCCCTGGTAGTATGCCGACATTGTATGCCTTGGGAAAATTTTGTAAACTTTCATATATTATCAATAGAAATCTCTTACCTTTATCAAAAGAAAAAATGTGAAGGTGTTAAAAAAATATAAACATAGTTTACATATATATTTAAAATATATAAAATAATCTTTATGTAAATGAAAGAAATTGAAAGAACTCTAAATATAAATACATAATTCTAAAATAAATAAAAATAAATCTTCAAATCAAAATAATATAAGCAATCCTAATGAAAAAAAATAGTTCTTAAATAATTCATAAAAAAAACCTTTTAAATAGTTCTATAAAAAAATGGAAGTGAAGTAAATTAATTTTTACATAATTCAAAAGTAAAATAAAATCATTTATAAATCATTTATAAATAAATAAAAATATAAAATTAATATTTTATGTTTTTAGATAAATATGCTAAAAATATCTATATTAATTTTATTGATAATATAATAAAATAATCTATAAAAAATCGTTTGAATGAAAAAATATATTAAAGAAATATATTTCTCATTTCTCTACTTCCGAATATTATTATTTTATTATATTAATTTATAATTTTAACATAGTTTTAAAAATAGATATTAATCACTATGATATTTATTTTACTTTTATATTCTTTTAATTCATCACTCTCTCAATTTTATTACAAGCTTGGAAAAATGTGTAATAGAGATATGGATGAAATGGAAAAAAATAGTAGAACTTCATATATAGAGGTAGGGAAGAGGGACCTATAGTGGAGCACCCTAACTTCACGTTTCTCAAAATCCTACATGGAAATTTCAAATCACTCCCAATTCTGTACAATAGTTTATCTGGCAACTCATGTGCTTCTATATTTCATTTTAGGGTCATATCATCAATATGATGCCACATCAACATGCTTTTTGTTGAGGTATCCAAAAAGGCCCAAAAAAAAGTGAGACTGATAGTGGTGCACTAAGTCATGTTTTATTGGTGCGCTGATGTGGCATCACATAATTTGTCACTTTGCATACTTTATGGATAAAAAATGTTTTGCAATTGGATATTAAAATGCTCCACTATGGGGCCCATTGAGGACTACTTCTATCCCCACTATTGAACCCTACTCCATTATGGGCCCCTCTCCCCTAATGATGAACATAAATGTCTATCTCCTTGAGCTTTGTATATCAGGTAGGTGAATGAGATCTTAATATACAAAAAATTAATTGCTGAATTGTGATAAATAGTGCATTTTTAAATGAAAGATTTTGATTTAATAATCATTATTTTAGTGTTCTACATTAACCCTCTAATTTTAAACTAGAAGAATAGTTCAAACCCATTCAAGATATCTGTTAACAGAGTGCAAATTTTTAGCATAGCACCCATTGGGAATGTGATAGGTGAAAAAAGTCATTACACCATGCAAAGGTGTTCAAATTAGGGAAATAAGCATAGCCATCCTTTTCATTTATGATTTGATTGAATTTTCATATATCCCACTCAAATACAACTAACACTCTTCAATGCCAGATAGTTGCTTTAAGAATAGTCAATTAAGGCTTGGTATAACAAAAGCACCCATAATCTTGTAAAATGTTATTTAGATTCAAATTTTGTTTATTTATGCATGTGATGTAATTCAGGGATTGGCTACTAATGGCTCCATTAGATAGCAACAACGAAAGAAAATAGGGTAACTTGTGTTCTCATATATCTTTCTTTATATGATTTTTTTTATAATACTTTATTTGCTCATGTTTTAGCACTTGTGTGAATGATGTGATGATGGTAATTTTTTCAATATTTTTAATGCATGCAACTAGTGAACAATTTCATGTTGATATTTTTGAAACATTGGTGTGTTATTCATTTGTACATAGTTCTTAGTAATATTTCTAATGAAAGAAGTTGGTTTTCTTTGTTTTAAATTCATGTGATAATTTTGGATAGATTGGTTAATATTATTTTTAAGAGTTTCCTTTAATTTTTGAAAACAATTATATTTTCCTTTCATAAAATTCAATAATCCCCAAAGTATAACTTTACTTTTAAAAGCCTATTTAGTCCATTTTAGTGCATATCTAGGAAATGCCATAAATGATGTATATTAATATCACACAACATAATTTTTTTATAAGTCTATCACATTAAGGATCCAAAATTGTGATTAACTTTGATATTGGTTTTATAGGTTTCAACAACACATGTCCTATTACTCTACAAGTACATAAAATAGTATAACCACTAAATCACTTATAATTAATAATACAATGGGTCAACAAATTTACCCATAAATTATAATTATATTTTTAGATCAATGAGAAAAAAATTCACATATATAATAGTTTTGTAACTCAAAAGTATGTGCTATAATTACACAAAACTAAGAATTTGCAAGATTATCTTCTAAAAGGGCCTAAATTAAATACCCTTAGAGTATCCAAAATAGGACCGACAAGATAAGGTTGATTATAAAGTAAAGTAAAGTTTATAATAGAAACCCTCATTACATCAACTACCAAAGGATTTAAAGGAGATGTGAATCACAAAGAGAAAGGTAATGAACAAATTCTAAAAACACCCACATGGTTACTCCCATAAAATAGGAATAAAATATACTAAAAAGGGAACCCTCTATAGAAAAGTGTTTAGATAGAAAGAGATAATGTAAAAGCCTCCAAAACTAGCTAATAGAAATACATCTAAAATAATTCATGGATATGCATGGTTTCATATTCCCTTTATCTACTTTAACCAACTTTATAAACATCATATTCTAGATGTTGCTACTTTCACTCATGAAACTTTGCACTCTATGGAAAAAAGTAACACCTCTAGCATGGTTTTTAAACAAAATATATCCAAATATTATGATAAGGTGACCTAACACATCCTTTACCAAGATTTTTTTTTTTTTGACTTCAATGAAATGTTCCTCAACCTTATAAAGGAATGCCTGATAATAGTGAAGTACTTGATACTTGTCAGTGAAGTGCTTAGAGGATTCTTTAATGTTATTGGATTCTTTTGATAAGTCTTATTTGTCATTAGATATTATCTTAAGTCATTTAATTCTTGTGTCTTAGGGTATGTGCAGGATCATCATAGAAAAACAGGCCCTTAAGTGGCAAAAAATTCAGAAAAATCAAAGTTAGGAAAATTGATGTAAAAATTTGAATAAGTTATCTATATTATTTCAAAAATATGTAAGAATAGAATCTGTAGAAAATTGAATGTAGTTTCTAAACTACTAGGTTTATTTTTAAAAAAATAATCTATTTGTGAAAATTTGAAATTTCAACGCAGTAGTACTTCAATTTTAGGGAAAAAATAAGAAATAGGTGTCTGTCTAACCACCCTAACTAGAATAAAATGACAATTATTTTTAATAATATTTTAGACATAAGAAGAGGACTCATGTACAGATTTGATGCATATTTTTTTGTAATTTTTTTCCAAGTAAATAATTAATTATGATTTTTTTACTACAACTTTTAAAAAATATAAAAACTTGTATGTCTGACCACCTTAACTTGGTTAGAACTTCATGAAATTAAATTTTTCCTTTTTTAATCCTATAGTATGTGAAACATAAAATGTGATGGATGTTTTGGATTCAAAAAATGTGATACCATTTGAAAACTATAGATGTTTTTCAATTAGCCTATCAATCAACACTTTAGTCATAATTCAAATAGAAAATGAATAATAATTATTTATTAAATTCAAATTAAAGCATAATTTATATTGGTGGAAAGCTAAGAATCTCCTTTAAAACCCTTTTCATTTCATCAATTTTGGGTAAAATTTTTTTATCAAACCTTTTGCCACTTTTTGGCCCTTCATGATCTTGCACATACCCCTTAGGTAATTTTTTTTTTTGGTCTCATGTATAAGATTAAGATACTTGCCATGATGTTGTCAAATTTTATCTCTCAACCTTTCCTATTTATGCAATGTATCATATGTATACTTTGTATAATATACAAATATGTACATCATTAATTTAATTTAATTTAATATATTTTAGATCCATTAAATTGGAAATTTATTCTCTTCTTTTCTCTTGCAGAAGGATGTTGTGGTTTTGTAGGCGATCCTACGAGCTTAAGTCCCTGAGTGAATATGTGTTTGTGTGTGTTTAAATGGTAAAAAATGTATCTAAGTGGTTACCTAACTCATACCAACTATAATAGCAACCACAAGTTACTATCTCATCCAATGTATTTATACTTCAAATTGGGGTATATAATCCAACATAGGTAGATCTCCAAGCCAACAACATGTAGACCAAAAAAATTACAATCAAGTCCATATATATCTAACATACTACAAATTCATCTCAAGGTAGAAACACACAGCAGATATGCAACAAAAAAAACCTCTAAATCATTGTTTACATTGTTGTAAAGTGTAAAAAATCCAAGAGAGGGGTCCCTCTCATACATTTCAAAAATCCTACTTTATGGGTAATTTTAAATATAAAAACTAGATCAAGAAATTAACAATCCCACTTGTTGCACTCACATTGAGGATGTAATTGATTCTCCTATATCACATAGTGTCAAGGAAACATGCATTGATGTGAAAAATACATCATTATAAAATATATATCCCATTTCTAATCTCAAAAAAACTCTCCAAATTCCTCCATGCAAATTAAAAAAGAGATGAAGGATCTACCAAACCACTCCAAAAAAATACTGAAGTATAAATAACAACACTTCACTTCATACAAACCTAAATCTATAGGCATAAAAACCTTTAGAAAGAAGGCCATAAATGAGGGAGGAGAGATCCTATAAATCAAACCATCATCTTGTACCAACATTAATATGGGCAAAGCTATTTAATGTATGATCTCCCCTAAATTTTGAAAACTAAAAGAATATCAATATCTAACCATTCAACTTAAAGTGAGAACATGATAGAAATAGATGCCAACTTCTTAGATTAAAGGTATATGAAATAAACCAATCAATCCTAAGAAAAAAGAGAATATGCCCAAATTCGTAAACCACTAAACAATTCCTTAGAAATATTACCTTAGATCAAGACCAAAACAAAAGGATACCAACACAAATTCATAAAACATGCATTCTTTACTTAACAAGCACTCAAAACTAACAAAGATCAAGAATAATAAACATAATCTTAAGATAAGATATAAATAAAGCACAAATATTAAAATCAAGTAGGCAATACCTCTTTAATCATTCACCTACCAAGTATATTAGGTAATATAAATTGCCATCTCTTTATCTCACTATAATAAACACACCAATGCAACAAGGTGACCAAGAAATTTCAAACAAATAGAATTTGCATAGGATAATTTACAATATCTACAAACATGTAAAATCTCAAAGGATAAAATTATGAATAGTGATGGAATCTCAAATAACTAAAAAAATAGATTTAACACCAAATCAATAACATGTAGAACAAAGGAAACCAAACATAACTTGTAGATTTCCAAGAGGCTAACACTATGCCAATACTATATACAGTTTACCAAATAAATCCACACTAGAGTAAACATAGTTAAGGAATCTAACAAATTACATGCAAATTTTATTTGTTTCAATCTAAAATACCCTTAAACATAGTATTTTCACAAATATGCAAAGTACATGTTTTCGTTAACATGTAAAACTTACAAAACCATCTATACAAATCTAAATCCACTTAAATGTCTAGACAACCATAAATATGTTGTCTCAAATTATGAAATATCATAGGTCTACAAACCCATAACCTTTTGAAATAGGAAAATATAAACCCTACATATCCAAAAATAACACGGATTTGATAAATCAGAAACTAAGTTGTTTGAGAGTCCTTCTCATTTCCAAAGTTTGGATTGCCTCTTAGAATGTGAAATATCATCACAAATGCATCCCAAAAGTCTTTATTCCCATTCTCCCAATTTACCAACCTGCATAATGACCTCCTTTGTTAGCACATCACCTCTTATGATTGTTTGCTTCCTCTCTTATGATTGTTTGCATCCCCTTGATATTCAGGGAGAGACTGTGGAGGCATTCTTGTAATCTCTTTTCATTGCCAAACCAACTTATCTTCCTCGTCCTGAAATAACTCCCATATAACAATACCAGCCTGGTCTGGCAATTTATATGGGTTAACGGTCACCAAACTTACAGAGTGTAGAGCAATTCTGAGTGCAACGAATGAGGAAATTCCTCCAAACGTTGGAATGTTGACCAGAGTGTCCGGGGGATCCCTAAGAGGTCCCCACCACTAGTATGAACAATCCGCATGCAACCATAGATAAAACATTCACATTCTGATCTTGAAAAAGTTTGAAGAAGGGGGGAGGAGTAAGGGAGATACTGTAACAAGGTTAATGAGATACTGTAACAAGGTTAATGAAGCCATCTTGAATATTGTAACCCTCCATGGCCGTAGGCAACAGTCCCCTCCAGAAAAGAACGCCATTGCACTCAACCATTTTATGACCTAATATATGAGTCCCTGTTTCCCCTGAAAACTGTAACTTAATCCTCCATGAATTCTGAAAATAGTGGTAGATTTGGAAGGAAAAATCATCAGATTTCGATCACACTACCAAATAGGGCTCTCCATTTGTTCCCTGTACAAGATGGATTACTTTGTCATTCACATCTATTTCTCTCTCTGCATAAGATCTCATAAGGGGATTGCAAACACATAATTGTGGAGTGGTTACTTGAAAGAGCATTAACCCCTGCGCCACACTTAATAAAACTCTGTTATATACTGTAAAAGGGAAAAAATATTTTCCCTCATTCTGTGACAATTATCTTTTCTGCCACATGACTTGGGAGAAAAGAGAGAGATGGTCCGCCATTCTTGTGTGAAAAAGCAGTACGCCATACAATACCAGTTGCCATCATTTTCTTGACCACAAATAAGAAGCCATGGATTTTGAGTAATCAATGAAAATAGAAAGCTATGCGAGAACAAAATAGAGTTTCATTCCTTGAAGACTACGTGAGAGACATAGATTGATTGAAATGGAAGCTTTCCAAATATCAATTCCTTCATAGATTGAGGCAGCTTCGATATACCACGCTGATCTCCATCTCTTTCAACTACTGCAGTTGATTCTCGCTCCATTTCTTTCGATTCTGTCTCCATTTGTTTCAGCTCCCAAGCTTCCCAACTAATGACTTGTATTCTTCGAACCTGGATTAATTATATTTAGCTGATAGGCTTCTACAGTGGACTTGTTAGTTTACAAATGACTTGAAAATCTGTCTCACCCCTGCAATAAGAAAACATGTTTCAACTGTTGTTTAATGATAATAGTTTTCAAAAATATAAGGTGAAAGCTTCCAAATTATCTAAAAGCTAGATAAATATAGATTTCTCAACTGGATTCTGGATGAAAACATTTTTTTTCATTTGAAATGATTTTTGCTAATTGAATGACAATTTTTCTTTTTCATTTGTATTAATTTATGTCTTAAATCTCCATACAAATATTTCAGATAATACCAGATGTATTTAAGAAAAAAACTCTGCATTTCTCTAAGTTTATTTTATTGACCGAAAACCTCTCTCATGCCACTAAACTATTGATGCTCAGAAAATCTGTTAAAGAACTGTAAAAAACTTTTACCTTCTGCTAAATCAGATTGATATCTTTAATACATATATAGACAATTCGAACCACCCTTAGAACAAATGAATCCAATCAGATCAGATGACCGATCTAGCCGGGATCTCTCTTTGCGTATGTATCTATTTAACGTCACGGAACCAAATTACTTAGCCTACCTCCACTAAGTCAAAAGAACAGAAGCGTTAAGTAAAACAACAGAAAGAGAAAAAGCATCCATATAAAAAAGGAAAGACTTGCTTGATTCCGTTCCAGGGAGCTGCAGCAGCCAGTGGGTGAGATTCGTTGAAAATTGTGAAGGTTGGATTATTTGTTAAGGTATTTCAGATTTACCTGAAATTTAGAGCTGAAAAGAAGATTTATTCTACCTTATGCATTTCCTGTTCTGAGCTTTGCTCTGTTTTTCACCTTAAAAAAATAAAAAGTGTTTTAAGAGAAGAAAGATAAGATTATTTGTTTGTTTGAAAATCACAAATGGAGTGATTATTAAATGAGTCAATAGTTCAATGGTTTTTTCATGAATCAGTTAGGAGTTCAATCTAAGATTATCTATAATTTGGATATCATCATAATTTTTTTTCTTAAATCATTCGGGAGTTGAATTTGAGACCATTATTGTTGGGATGTTCTATCACTGAATTACTAACCACTTAATAATTAGTCTATCTATGATTTCTGTATATCTCATTTTGCAACAGTTAACTTTAAAAAAACCCTCAAAAAAATATAAAAAACTGGAGAATCTTCTATTTTTTTTTGGAAAAAATATTAATTTTAAAATTTTGGTGAATCAGAAAAATGCATCAATCAAGATGGCCAATCCATCCAATTTAAAATAAAATTTCATGGAAAAGAAGGGTCCCAAGGATGAAAATTATTAATGGGTTTAAAAGATAGACAAATATTTATTTGCCACCATTGTTTTATTATATAATATAATGGCCTCATTGTATTCTATAAGATAAAATGCACACATGATATGTAATTCTCATGGGGCTCAAAATTGATCTAATGACCGTCATTGTACTCACATCTAATAATGCTCATAAAACCCAAAATTGCAGGCCTCATGAGCATTATAGATCGTGGGTACATTTTACCTCATGCTCATAAAACCCAAAATTGTGGGCCTCATGAGCATTAGAGATCGTGATACATTTTACTCTGCAATACAACAAGGACCGTTATATTATAAAATAAATCAATGGTAGAAAGTAAAGATTAAAAATATCGCCCTAAAATGGTGAATTAATATAGGTTTCTACTATAATTTATAAAATTTAATCAATATTGAATATTGTTGTGGTGAATTTTTTAGTTAAAGTTTTTGATTATAATAGTTTTCTTTTTTAAATATGGTGATTTAAATTATGTTATAAGTTCAAACTATTAACCAATTTTAAATTCTCAAATTTCAACTATTAATCAATTTGCAACCAATAGTACCTATATTTCATAATTATAAATTATTCCTAGTTTTTTTTAATGGCCTGTTTAGAATTTTTATATTTTTTAAGATTTATTGGACTACAAAAAAAACAATATAGCTTGTCTGAAAAAAATCAATAACTGTTCTAAAGAGATTGATCAGTATGATGTTGGGAGGCTAGATTCTTTTTGACTTGAAGGTAGGTAAATGGTTTCCTAAGCTCTATTTTCATTTTGAAAGATTAAAGCAATAGTGACTATTTTGTCTTCATTAATCTTTTGCAGGTCCCTCATAAGGAGCATAAAATTAAGAAGTTTGGAAAACATGTGAATGTCTCTGTACATCTTCCATCCATTTTTTTTTATTATTATTATTAAAAATGATTAGGTATATTTTTTATAATATTAATAAAAGATTTAAAATCTTTATATTTAGGCATGCGAGGAAATGGATCATATAATTGAATATTATTACTTTTTTAAGTTAAGTAATTTATTTATTAATTAAATTTTTATAGTTAATATTATTTTAACTACCAGTCTAAAAAATCAAAATTTTAATTATAATAATGTTTAATATTTTTTATTAAGAATAAAATTAAATTTTAAAATTATTTAAATTAATTTATTATTTTAAATAGTATTATGATTGTTATTAATATTTATTATTAGTATTTATCTTTTAGAGAAATATTATTGTAATGAGAAATATCAAATAATTATTATTAATTGTCTTGGAATAAATGAAAAGTTAGTATTTTTCACTCTAAATAAATATTTATCTTTTGTAAAGTCAAGACATAAATTTCTAAATAAAATTATTTTAAAATTTTTATTAACAATAACAATAAACTAAAATTGATATAATATAACTTCCCAAAATTCTTTTTATTATAATATATGTGGATTACATTAAAAAATGAAAAAAATGTTTGCTCTAAAAACTCCCGCATTTGCTCCAACTGTAGGCGAGCCTCACTTTGTGAATGGCCTTGGCGAAGGTGCCTTCAGGGAGGCGATGCTGGCAAAGGTGTTAGTTGTTTCTGGCTCTTCCCCGGATGTGACCGTGCGTGAACTAGTGTGTGGCAGGGAAGACATTCCTGTGTGAAACCCTAAGTCTCCATTGGCTAAAAGGCTGAGTTTGAAAGATGGTAGTGTTTGTTTTGTTAAGCATGCAATGGCTAGTACCCTAGATTCACGCCATGATGACACAGACTACAGGTAGAAAAGCTTCGCCAATGCCCTTACTGCCCACCCTTCCTCTTCGCATAAGGGTCCTCATGGGCTGAGATTTTCCTTGGATGTGCAGTCTACCAGTATATCCCCTAACAAGTGAGAATCTAAGCCTCTTAGGCTCCACAGTTGGGCCTCCTTGTATCCTCCATTTGTCATGCGACAATCTTCTGCCCCTGAGATCAATTTAGATAACCTTGTTTGTGACAGAGAAGACTACTCACAAGATCATGCACTAATTTGTAGATTTACTAAGGTCTGGCCTAAATTATGTGACCTACATTCTTGGATTGAAGCAAACTGGAAGGAATACCAAGAAGACAAAATCAACATTTACCCGTGTGTGAAAGGGATTTTTTATCCTAGAATTTGAATCTATGAATGATAAGGAAATGGTGTTAAAAACAGGGCCTTGGTTCTTCCAAGGGGATTTTCTATAAATGAAACCTTGGTCCCCTCCATTTGATCCACGCACAAAGTCTTTTTCATCTACATTTTTTTGGGTTCATTTACCTTACCTCCTGTAGACATAAAAAATTGTCCTCTTATGATACCTTATTCACAACATTGCATCATTTAGACACTTTATATCATGTGTTGCCCTAGGTACCCATGTCATCATCTAATTAGTTATATAAATCTTATTTATTTGAGTAATTTCATTTATTCCCCTTCCTATGCATAATCCATCCATTCCTCTAATGTTAATTAAATAATTTATATTATTAATTAATTAAATCATTTTCATCCATTTCTCTATTGTTAATTAAATCATTTATATTATTTAATTAATTAAATCATTTTCATCCATTTCTTTAAAGTTAATTAAATAATTTATATTATTTCATTAGTTAAATTATTTCTATTAATTCTTCTAATGTTAAGTAAATAATTTATATTATTTAATTAGTTAATTAAATCATTTCCATCCATTCCTCTAATGTTAATTAAATAATTTATATTATTTAATTAGTTAAATTATTTCTATTAATTCTTCTAATGTTAAGTAAATAATTTATATTATTTAAATGATGAAATCATAAATTCAACATTAATTAAATAAATCAAATATTTATTTAATTAATAAAATCTCAAAAATATCTTCTCTCTTTCTTTCCAAAATTCAACTATGTGTATCTAATTAATTTATTTAATTAGATAATTCATCAATTATCCTTCTCATCTTTTTCAGGATTTATTTCCTTTAAAAGAGAATCAAAATCTTTCTATCTTTTCACATCTTCTCTTATCTTGTTTTATTTCCTTTAAAACAATAAATCAAAGTCTTTCTATCTTTTGAAAATCTTATCTCATCTCATTCTATTTCCTCTTTTGTCAAAAATCAAATCCTTATCAATCTTATCAAATCTTATCTCTGTCCACATCGAAAATCTATAAATATAACCTTTCACAGACCATTGCATCGAATCTTCATCTAGTATCTTCACTCTGTCAAAATTAGTCTTCAATCTTCCATCCATCTTCATCTATCACCTTCGTCACATCGTGATGCTACATAATTGAGTAACCAACATTCCTTCAACAATCAATCAACCTTTGAAATCTTGCATCCTTGTGCAAGTGGAGAAGAGCCATGGAGATCAATGAAATCTAAGTTTGAAAATGGGTTTGCATGTCCTTTGTTTATTTTTATTTTCATTCTAGTTTGTGCTTCATGGTGCTTGATAGGTGTTAATTAGTTTATTGTTTTCAACACATATAAACCTTTATATTTTTTTCCTATCTAAATTTTGGCACCCACCGTGGGGCCTTGCCCCATTTTTAACATTTATTTGCAGGTTTTCTGATAGGTTTTCACATTCTAGAATTCAAATTTTTGGCAAATTTTTTTGTTTTAGCGCATACGTGGATTTTTGTAGCGCATCTGAGAGTTTTTGTAGTGCTTCCAGGGATTTTAACAGTGCTTTTGTAGGTCTTTCAGCACTTTCAGAGCTGTTTCAACACATTTAGGGAACAAAATGGTGCTTATAAGTAAATGAATGGCACATATACTCAGTCCATTTCATTAAAAATTGAGAATTTTTTTTTTTTAAATTCTTTTAGCACATTTAAGCTTTTGTTTAGCACATACAGGGACTATTTTAGCACATATGGCTTGTTTTAACCTTTTCCACACTTTTTTTAGCACATTCAATGATTCTTTTATCGCATATGGCTCTGTTTTAACCCTTTCTGCACTTGTTTTAGCGTATTTGATAATTCTTTTAGCGCATATACCTCTGTTTTAGCATTTTTTTAGTAAATCTTAAAATGGACGTATCTTGGTCATTTTTTGGTCTTTTTCAACACTTTTTTTTTATATGGGGTATAATTTCATAAGCTATCCGATGGTGTACATGTTTATCAACTTTGAAAGAGTTAAATTTCTCAAATTATCATATATTCTTTGTCACATATGACTTTTGTTCTAGCACATTGGTAATTTGTTTCTTTTTGTCTTGGTGACTTGTTGGTGAATCATACAGAGCTAGAAAAACATTGGGATCAATCAAAAAAAAAATTGGAAAGTGAAGAATCAGGTGAACACATTCCATTTTTAATTTCTTAATCTTGTTTGATCACATCATTGAAATTGGCTTAAAATGAATTTTGTCTTCAATCACACTTCAAAAATTGTGTCTAATTTAATTAATCATTGTCTTCCATTACATCTTGATTTGGGGTTAGAAAGAACAAGTGCTTGAATTTTTTACCACACATTTCCTTTCTAAGGGTAAATTAACAATTGTGAGTGTGAATCAAGTGTGTGTGTGTGATCACAAACACCTCACTTGGTTTGCTTTTGTCAAACCCTTCATAGTGAGGACTACTTCACCCCTGGGGATGACCTCAATTGAAGTGTGAATCAAAAGACATGCTTGTTTGGAAGTTAAAATCTTGTTAATCTTGGCTAAGCCCCAAAGAACTTTATACCTTTGGGAAGTGAAGATGAAGGGTGGGTTACCCCTTTCTCCCGACTGTGTGGGAGGATTTTTCTTTCAAATCATTCCTTATTCAACCTTGTGCAAACTAGTTTGAGACCTAATTGTCCATTCCCCACTTGACTAGTCATAGGGCTTGTTGTTGTGTATTCAAGTGTTTTCTTGAAATATAACACCTAATCTTCAAAGACAAAATTATCATCATGTTTGGTGTGTGTGTTCATGCATTTACATGTGAAATATTGTGTTTGATAGTGCCCAAGTCAAGCTTCCAATAAACACTTTCCACATCATCCAAATCATACAATCTTGTCATTCCATATCATATCCTGAACATCATCATCTCTTTAATCCAATCGACATCATTTTACACCATGAAAACATTGGAAGACATAGCACAAGATGTTGTTAACATTCTTCACACAGCTAAAACAATTTAAACACCTTTACCCCAACAAATCATTCATGAATTCCATGACATAATACAATAACTTCAAGCACACAAGTCACCTCAAATCCAACACCTCCTAGCTCAGGCCCAATACCTCATGGCCACTTGTCAAATCCAACAACCACCACATCATCCCCTATCCATTCATTATCACCCTTCCACCTCATACCAATCTAATCCATCCACTTCTTTGCATGTCAATGCCACATCAACCTATCAAGCCACATCACAAAAAACACATGTGAATTTAAGTCCACCTAGGCAACAAAATCAAGAGCCTTTATGTTATAATGCAACCATTCACAAGGGGAACACTGATATAGGTTATGCACTCTCTAAGTATATGATACCACTATACAATATAAATAAAAAACCTAAGCCAACACCTTCCACCTCTACACCTCCAAAGGATGTGACCCAAGGGCTACGAGCAAGGAATCAAACATTGCCATGTCTTCCAACACATATACTTGAACATACAAAAGAGTCCCCAAACATCCTGCCAAGTTATTCAAGTCATTCGTGTCATCCACAAACCCTTGAGTTAATTCAAGAGTCTCCCCTCATAAGTCAAAGTCACCCTCTTTCATGCTCCTATGTTGTTGACCATCAAGAACATGTCAAGTCTCTCTAAGAGTCATCACCTTCCACTTCCATTCAAGCAACCCAAAAGTTATAGCAAGAGTCTACTCCCAAGCATGTGGAAACATCAAGCCCTGTTCTAATCAAGATCAAATCATTTTCATCCAACCTATCCATAATCTATATCATTTTTATGATCAAGATGATATCCATAATTATGAAGAGTCTATCCATGAGCAACTTGATCCTATACGCATCCATGAGAAAGATATTCTGAATTTACCTCTACCTAATCTTATCCATGATCTATCATCATCCACTTCCCTTGATGAGACATATGCCTCCCAAGCCAGCATAGAAGATTAGACAAATACCTTGGATCTAAGTGAACACAATGCTAATCAAGATCGTAATGATCCTCCATCACCCACTATCAACCCCATTGCAAGTCGTCCATCATATCCTATTGGTCTTTCCACCCTCATTCATGAATGTTCCTCCTTAGAACAACAACAACCATTATCTTCCCTTGCTTAATTTTCTCCATCCAATAAGGAACTTGTGTCTAGTGTTCCACCTACACCTAGTCCCATTATCCATTGCACACTCCAAAACATGAACCACCAAGGTAAATTTCTAGACCTTTATGAACAAGGTATTTTGGAGCCCATCCATGTCAAATTCCCTCCACACTCTTATGGATTTGGACATACACCCCAAGGACAAAAACCTAAAGATGTTGGTACTTCCTCCATGCATCCTAAGTCCACTTTCCATCATGAAGCCTATCATACACCTAAAACATATATTTCCATCCCTCCTCCATCATCTTATAAATTTCAAAAGCATGTGACCACACACCTTCCACCATCCACTCTACCACCATTGCTTCCAACTCCTAATATCCCTTGATCCACTCTACCACCATTGCTTCCAACTCCTAATATCCCTCCATCTAATCTACCTCCACTTCTCCCAACATCTAATATCCCCATTATCTAATCCCCTTATTCCTCCATCTATAAATCGTCTAAAAATCCTAATCATGACCAATCAATGCACACATTGTCTAAACATAAAGCTTCCACTCATTCCACCAAACCCAAGGGATTCCAAAATAAAAGTGGGGATGTCTCTACACATAAAGTCAAAAGTTATAAATGTTCTAATGCCTTAGCATAGAATTGCACAAAGTCAAAGCCAAACAAGCTATGTAATCCCATTCCTCCAATAGAAAAGTCTAAAAATGAAATGGTTTGGGTACCTAAGAAAAAATAAATCAAGTCAAACAAGGCATCCACATCACAAAAATCCCAAACATCCCCTTCCATCCAAAACACACATTCCCACTCTATTCAAAAATTTCAAATTATTAAAACCCACAAGAAAAATAAAAGTCATAAAGATACTAAGTCTATGTGGGTACCAAAATCACTACATCCACAACCTCCTAAGCAAACATCTCCATTACTTCCTACACCCCATCCACATCAAAAGCTTCAATGTTTATCACAGTGTGTGCAAACATTGGTTATGATTCCCTTCCATTTCACAACAATTCCACATACCTCCATGTCCTCACCCTTCACTCATTATCCTACATATCTCCCCCACCATCTTCATATGGTCTATTGGAACTGTAAAATTCTGAATAATTTCACAAGTTTTCATACCCCTGAGTTTCCAAACTAATCATCGCCATATGCACAGGGCCTTTTGTCATAACATTATGCTCACATTTTTCCTATATTTTTCCCATAAAATCATCTAAGTTTGAATATTTCACATTATAATTCCTATCAGCATGAGGATATCAAGGTCTCCCTGACCCATTGTGTATTTTTGCTTATATACATCTATTGTTGCCTATTGGCAAGACCTTAGGGATGTCCAAGAGATTGAGATTTACCTACAAACACCTTTCGGTAGGAAATTTTAATTGTTTCGGTGATAGAAGGATCACCATTGGCATGAAAGCCATCGTCGGAGTAAGGTCTTGGCGAACTCACCTAGTCTTACCAACCGGAGCTCGATAACACACTTCGGCCAAACAAATTATATTTGGTATGTGGTCTCACCGAATGGGTCATGTCTCGCCGACCAATGCATGAGGAGGCTTATCGGCCAAGCAAAGGGGTATTAGAATGAAGTCTTGGTGAATGCCTCTAGTCTCGCCGATAAAGTGCAAAGGAATTATGTCGATGATTTTTAGTGTGAAGTTATGCAGTCTCGCCGACTCTTATGTCATGCCGATATGTTGTCTCACTAGCGAGAAATCCCATATGTCTTAGCAAAATGAATGTATCACGAGGTGTTTCGATAAGACTTAGAGAATTCTATGGGACCTCTCCCCGATTATGAATTGTCTCAGCGATACAAGATGGAAGGATATTTCTTAGTGAGACATAATACGATCTGTAGGATGTCTCCTTGACAACAGAATGCTACAACAAAACACAAAAGACCAAAGGAATGACTGATGGTGATACATTGATCTTCAGTATGACCTCGGGATGTCTCAGCGAATGTTTAGCGAATAATGGGAAGGCTCGAATGTAGTTGCTTGCTGACATTGGAATATGAAATGACGTGTCTTTTCAAATGTAGATGTATAAATATCAATTTTTGATTGTAAATGATATCATCAAATTAGGTTAGAGATTAGACAGAAGAATAAAATTCTTAGAACAGGGACTATGATGTATGATCTCAAAATGGAGATTTTAATGAGAATCAGTTGATGTCTCAACTCATTTCTGGTGTCAATTGTCTATTGAATTTATTGAAAGTATTCCTAAGTTGTCTCTAAGATTAATGCTTTCTAGTTGTTTAAATTGATATAACAAGTTTATATTCAACTTATTAGTGCACATTTTTTGTATCTGTGTGGTTAATTGACTGGTTCTTTCAAGAAAATATTAAATCCTTTTGGTTGATCATAGTAATCAAGAAAATTCATCTGGATTATTAAATAAGAGATTAGTAGTCACAGTCTTGCATGTGTATACAAGTTATAAACAAAACATATGCCAAACAATTTGAGTTTTCTCTAGAAATAAGTTGCCCATTTCTATTTCATTTGACTCCGAACACCCAATAAGGCACTAGTATCTACATTTTTCACCATTTGGATTCATTCATTTTCTTTACATTTGTTAACTGAACATATTAGGTTTTAGTTTTAGAATTCGTGTACAATTTATACCAAATTTGATTTGATTTGTCCACTTCCATCTACCATTGTGGGAAAAAAAAATTCAAAGAGATAAGCACATTAAGTTTGCTTCATTCATATAGGTACACCCGCCTAGGTCTAGTAGCACCTGAAGAGTAGAAAGCTTAAGTCATTTGGCTTTGTCTGTTACCCTAAAGCATACCAAGAAATTGGCAGCCTCTTGAGGCATTCCACCTACATTTTTGAGAGCTACCATGGTCCATGCTTTTGGCTAAGCCTCCCCATTCATTTTTTTTTGTAAGCCCCATATAAACCCTATCATCTTCCGTACATAATCTGCATCATAATTCATTATTTTTCTCCACAATCCACATCATAATCCATTATCTACCTACTCCATTTCCATTTCATGTCATCCCTTACCAACATCTATGAGCATAATGACATTTGACATGGTCCATGCAATGACATTCATCTCTAGTGGGACTATAACCTTTCATGGAACTAGAAACTTGAGTCACTCCTATCCATATTCCCCTTCTCCTATCCAAAAAGATTAAAAAAAAGAGTAAAGAGAAATCTCTTCGTCCAATCGTGAAAATCTGATAAACAGATGCCCTGGATAAGTACCATGATGAAAACCTAGCAAATAGGCATCATGTGTAGGTTGATCTTCTATGTCACTTACACTTGGAGGCACAATGTCTTATCTATTCAACCTATCATTTTCCTGACTTGTCATTTCCATCCTACCTACCATCTTTAGCCATCATACATACCTATCATATTAAGTCCACTTATCCACCCTTCTCCTTTTGATCTTGATGAAGATATAGGGGGAAAATGTTGAAATATGTTTTGGGTATCTCTTAACATACCTCATCCTATCTAAACCAATCATATCATTATCCTATTGTCATAAGCTTTGTCATGAAATATCCTAAGTATTGTACCTAGAATGGGGAATGTTATTCCTATGCAACATAGTCTTTGGAAATCACATCCTTGATCTCTTATGAAGCATACATCCATTCCATTCACTATGACCTATCCTTTCCATCCATTCATCTATCATGAGCCTTTTATCCCTTATCCCATCACCCACCCTTGCACCTAGACTTGGTTTTCCGCTTGCCATTGGTATCTAACACAACAACTACTCAAATTTTCATCCAAAAACATCAAAACATTTCAAAAATCCAAAAAAATTAAAAACATTTCATAAATTAAAAAAAAAATTGAATATTCTGAAAAAAAGATAAAAAAATCAAATAGCCAACAAAAATCCAAGCAAAAAAATCAGTCCATCTAATTACTTCTTCCATTTTCATCAAATCAATTCCTCAATTCAATCAATCAATAATTTAATCAAATCACTTCAACCTAAATCATTCCAATCACATCAATTTAATTACTTCTTCCAATTTCATCAAATCAATTCCTTAATTCAATCAATCAATAATTTAATCAAATCACCTCAACCTAAATCATTCCAATCACATCAATTCTTCTATTCAATTCATCACATCCTATCATCCAATCAATCATTATATCATCAAAACCATTTCATCCAATCAAATCATCTTCAATCATTCCAAGCAATAATCCAAATGCAATTCAATCCTTAATCCATACCAATCAAGTCAATCAATCTTATCAAATTATCCAATCACATCCTTTGGTCTTGATCCTAATCTTGTCATAAACCAAATCAACCAATCAATAAATCAATTATCATCATCCTTGTGTTGCTCTAGGGATATGTCGCTTCCCAACAATGACAACACTATCATCATCATCAATCAATCAATTAATCAATGATTTACAACTTGACAGGGGCACTACCTTGTTTTTTTTTTATCATTTGTGCATGCTTGCTTGCTTGCTTGTGTGTGTTATCATTTTATCTTGCATTTGTATCAAATCATATCATTCTAGCTAATAATCATATCTTGTATATGTTGGAGTAGCTTTTTGCACTATCCTTTGCATCTAAGGTCACATCATACCTTTTGTGCATTAGGACTTTAATACTCTAAGTTTACTTCCTCATACGTCTAGACAAGGTTGTATTACACTGGGGCACAAGACACATCGTCACCTTGGTCCTTATATCTTGGTGCATAACATCTAGTGCTATATCAAACATCATGGTTGCTCACCTTCATTGCAATATAATGTATGATTATTCTCCTTCATCCACTTCCTATCTTGCATCATTCATCTTATCCCTCCCTTTATCATTTCATTTCGAGAGACTACCCATGTTTGTTCAATCCGCCTATCCTCTCGAGGGGGCATAATCATTCCATCATCATTCTATCTTTATATCATTATCCATTTTCCTCTATCCATACCTTAGCTTCTTTGAAATGATGTTACTCGACACAAATCTCATCATCTCGAATATCATCTCAAAGAGGGGCAAAATGTAGACATAAAAAAATTGTCCTCTTACGATACCTCGTCACAACATTGCATCATTTAGACACTTTGTATCATGTGTTGCCTGAGGTACCCATGTCATCATCTAATTAGTTAAATAAATCTTATTTATTTGAGTAATTTCATTTATTCCCCTTCCTATGCATAATCCATCCTTTCCTCTAATGTTAGTTAAATAATTTATACTATTTAATTAATTAAATCATTTTCATCCATTTCTCTAATGTTAATTAAATCATTTTCATCCATTTCTTTAATGTTAATTAAATAATTTATACTATTTAATTAATTAAATCATTTCCATCCATTCCTCTAATGTTAATTAAATAATTTATATTATTTAATTAATTAAATCATTTCTATTAATTCTTCTAATGTTAATTAAATAATTTATATTATTTAATTGATGAAATCATAAATTCAACATTGATTAAATAAATCAAATGTTTATTTAATTAATAAAATCTCAAAAATATCTTCTCATTTCTTTCCAAAATTGAACTCATGTGTATCTAATTAATTTATTTAATTAGATAATTCATCAATTATCCTTTCATCTTTTTTAGGATTTATTTCCTTTAAAAGAGAATCAAAATCTTTCTATCTTTTCACATCTTATCTTATCTTGTTTTAATTCCTTTAAAACAATAAATCAAAATCTTTCTATCTTTTGAAAATCTTATCTCATCTCATTCTATTTCCTCTTTTGTCAAAAATCAAATCCTTATCAATCTTATCAAATCTTATCTCTGTCCACATCGAAAATCTATAAATATAACCTTTCACAGACCATTGCATCGAATCTTCATCTAGTATCTTCACTCTGTCAAAATTAGTCTTCAATCTTCCATCCATCTTCATCTATCACCTTCGTCACATCGTGATGCTACATAATTGAGTAACCAACATTCCTTCAACAATCAATCAACCTTTGAAATCTTGCATCCTTGTGCAGGTGGAGAAGAGCCATGGAGATCAATGAAATCTAAGTTTGAAAATGGGTTTGTATGTCCTTTGTTTATTTTTATTTTCATTCTAGTTTGTGCTTCATGGTGCTTGATAGGTTTTAATTAGTTTATTGTTTTCAACACATATAAACCTTTAGATTTTTTTCCTATCTACACCTCCCATTATAGTTTTGGGAAATTGACTATCTGAAAGTTATCGACAACAACTTGGGGAAATATGATGGTCTCTTAGATGAAATAGTTAACTATGAAAATTTGACTTTTGCTCACTTATGTGTAGAAATGGATGTTTGAAATGGCCTCCCAGCAGAAATCTTTCTCAAAGTTGGAAAAAGAAGGTGGTGCCAACCAATAGATTATGAAAAGATTACATTTAGATGTCAAATTTTCTTTGCTATAGAACATGCTATTGCACAGTGTGGTAAAAAATGTTCTGAGGAGAATGCCAATGTTGCCCCAAACAACAACCCCTCATGGTAGGTTGGGGTTGAATCCAAAAATTATGATGTTTCACCTTTTATAGTAAAGAATGTTAGTGCCTCCACTCCCTCATTGCAAGAAACTACTTCGGCTCTGGTCCCTTCCCACTTGACTATGGAAGATTGCAATGTTTAGGTGACCTCGCCTAATTCAAAACAAGATGATGCTTGCAGTACTTTTCCATATTTGGTGGTCTCCAAGTCTGTCTCTTCTTTTCTTTTGATGGCTACTACCACTGATTGAAACCCTAGTTCTTCCTTGGTGGTAGTTTCGTGCATGGGCCAACATACTTCATCAGTTGACCAATAGGCTTGGACAGAGGTGAAGAAAAAGAAATCTCCACCTTCAAAACAAAAACATCCAATGTCACTAAGATCCTCAAAGAAAGAAGGAATTCTTGAGGTATAATTTGTGGTCTCACCCATTTTCGGGTTGTTGCACGCTCTACTAGGTAATATTATATTTGTGTTGGTGCACCTCTGGTGGATAGGGCATGTATTTTTTGATCGTATTTTTTGGGAGCTATCCCCTTGACAACACTTACCTATAAAAAAAAAAACTAAAATGAACAACTAACAAACCTTCAGTGAGATCTGTATGCACCTTTTGCATTTTCAAATTTTTTCTTTGATCCTTTGGCCATGACGATGTCAAGATGGGGGGCCCAATGGGTGTCCCCTTCCAAGATTTTTTCCTCTTTTTCAGCTATCTTCATTGGGAATTCTTCCTCTTTTGTTAGTTCCTCGAGGACTAAAGTCAAAAATACTTTGTTGTCTGATAGTGCTCTATGTCAGGATGGTGGAATTGATAGCAAATCACCCCCTATTAGTTCTAAATCCCTTTTTGTGGAGGAGAATCTAGTTTCATATGCAAACAAATTAGCCAGGGCTCAGGGTCCCTTTTCCAAAAGGAATATTTTATCCCCTGTCACTTTAAAAGAATGTTGTGTTGTAGATGGTCAAAATGTGGATATTCTAGATGAAATTATGGATGATTCCATTGTGAGTCTTTAGCTATCCCTTATAGGAAAGTTCTTATCTTTCAAACCCAATATTGACTAGGTATGCAAATGGATTAAATCTAACTAGTCTTTGAAAGGAGAGGTAAATGTTAGTGCTATGTCAAATGGAATTTTTCTTTTTAGTTTCTTTAACTAAGAGGATATGATTAAGGTTATTGATTGTGGCCCATGGGATTTTGACAAGAACTTGAAAAATATCCCCTCCAAGGTTATGTAAATGCAAACCCTATCTGGACCCTATTATTGATCTTAGTTTAGCCGCTACCACTTGGGTTCAACTTCCTAGTCTTCCCCTTGAATTATGGATCCAAAAAGCATTTCAAGGTATTTCCAACTCTTTTTTAGCCTCTTAGCAATTGATAAGGTTACTACCCAAAATTCTAGGCTTTTTTTTACAAGAATCTATGTTAGTGTGGATGTTAATAAAGTTATGCCTTCCTCTATAACCTTGAAATCAAAATATGGCGTATGGACACAAGCTATTGAGTATGAGAAGGTTGGCCTTTTTTATCAGCTTTGTGGGAAATTTTGCCATATTAGTCATACCTATAAGAAATAGCAAAACCAAAAAGATAGAATTGTCCCCATGTCAACTACTCCATCTTTTGGTGAGTTGTCAGATGGGTATCAAAAGACTGGGTCAAATCTCTTCATCCTAAACTGTCTAGAGTTGTTGAACCAAAAGATTTACATGTTGAAGGTAAGGATATTGGTTGTGTGGAGAATGTCTTGCATGAAACCCCTTTATTTCCTCTTCCACAGCCCCAGAGTAAGGTTGTTTCCAATGGAAAAACTAATGAGGGGCCAGTGGACTCTCTCCTACTATCCCCAAGAAGCTCTGAGTCAAATATTAGTGAGAACCTATGTGTCTCTTTGGATAAGGATGATAATATTTCCAAGGATGTATTTCATTAGAGGATGCAATATTCTCTAGCTATTTTGAGGTTTAAATATTTAAACTCTCCTTTGGCCTTCAAATTAGAGGAAATGGAGGATACATGGACTCAAGTTAATGGAAAATCAAAAAAGAAGAAAAAAAGTGGATGTTGGGAATTCTCAAAAATAGGGGAGAGTGAAAAACAAAGATGTTAGATCTAAAGAAGCGGCAAGAGAGATTGCCTTGAGAAAATAGAGGACCCTTGAGGGGCTCTCAAATCATGATAAATACAAAAATTAGAGTTGGGGAGGATTCTCCCCTTGAGTTAGTATTTCTTGAATATTGACCTCTTTTTACTGACCTCTTTTTTGTTCCATGAAGATCCTGATGTGGAACATTAGGGGGTTGAATAGTTGTTTAAAACAATGTTCATATTGTGAAGTGTTCTACTATAGATAAGAAAATTGATATTCTTCTTATTCAAGAAACTAAATTGTAGCAAGATACCTTTGAAAAATGGTTAAATTATGTCTGGCCTAGGGTAGTGTTGGAATAAACGAACAATCCCTAATCCAATTGTTAATCACCAAATCACCAAGATATGATACCAATTGGTGAGATACAAGGCTTTGACTACTACAATATGGAAATCTGAAAATTGTATGCAAATCTATAAATAACTTTTCTTAATCCTTGAAATACCATGAAGAGATTCAACTTCTTTATGATGCTAAAATCAGCCACTCTAACATGCTTGATAAAACCACCTTAGATGAACTTATAACAGCAATAACATCACCATAAGATAGCAGCAACAAAGAGGCACAAATCAGCAACATAAGAATGCAAGATTTCACAACACAAGGTAGCAATGGAATAGAAGAATAAACTCATAACACAGTGTTTACGTGGAGAAACCCTTGCGGGAAAAAACTCCACCAAGAAGAGAGGCCCAAGTTGTATTATCTTCAAAACAAGATTACAATACATCCACTTCCAATCTCCTCTTGAGTCTTCAATCCTGCAGCACCCTGTTACTCTTGTTACTCTCTCTCTCTCTCAAACTTCACTCTCAAGTCTCATATTTATACAAAATGAGTACCCACCAAAGGAATTCATGGGAGATGGATAAAATCCAATATTTCTATCTTGGGATACACCAAAATCATCTTCTTACATATTCCCTTACACTTGTCATAGGCATCTTCCCAAAATAGGCGCCTAGAACCAAGAATAGGAACTTACAAGACAATAATAGCTGTCATATGTTGTCATAGAATCTCTTACACCTTATGACAGTTGTAAGTTGTCATAGATGCTCTTACAAACTTATGACATGCGTCATAATAGCCCAAAAATATATTTCCCAAAGATAGGCACCAAGATTCTCCACCTCACCTCATTTACTATTTACCAAGATTCCTTGAGCAGTAAAAGTAACTCTGTAATAAACTGTCAGTGAAACCTATTCATCCCTTATGGTTAATTACAAATTAAAAATAATAAATGGAATAAATACAATATTGGGATTTACAAGGTTAATGGCACCTTATCCCAACATTCTCCCACTTGACATTATACATTGTAAATCAACCCATAGGAAATCTCAACAAGGAATAAACATCCCTTAGCCAACCATGTACCATTGATTCTTCAACATGCTTTTGTGCTCCAACAAGATACCTGCAGAAGGAACCATGATAACCACCATCTCAAGCAAGAAATCCTCACATCATATTACCCATGATAGGACAAGGAATATGCCATGGTGAAACATATCAACTATCACTGAAACCTGCACCAATCTATACATGAACACAAGCATCAAATTCAAATGATAACAAAAGACTCTGAGTGACTGCCACACTCATACCAAAATTGGAATAGCAACCACAGCAAGTTGCTAGCTCATCCAAAACTATCCATACCACAAACTAGGGTAAACAAACTATCATAGGTATAACTTCATGCTATCAACATAACAACCCAAATATGCAAACAAGTCCCTGTATATCCACCATCCTGCAAAAGAAGACTCCAAGGTAATAACACACATAGACATGCGATAAAAAACCTCTGAAGTAACTCACTGCAGTAAAATGTAACTAGTCCAAGAGAGGTTCCCCTCTCATACAGAACACATATACCTTCTGGAACTCCCAATGCATAGGTAATGTCAAATCTGAAAACAAGATCACAACATTAACAAGTCCTCCTATAGCACTTCACATAGAGGATGTGGCTAACTCCTCTATCATAGTGTCAAAGAAACATACAATGATATGCAAAATAAATCTCTCATTACTAATCCAAATAACTCTCCCAAGTCCTCCAACCAATGAAGATAGAGATCAAGGAGCTACCAAACTATTGCCAAAAAACAATGAAGTACAAACAATAACTCATAACTCCATTCATGAACCTCAACTCCATGAACATAAGAACCTTCAAGAAGAAGACAATATTCCCATAAATGGAGAACTTGCAAATCAAACCATCTCCTTATACCACACTAACATGTGCCAAACTGTGTAAAGTAAGATCTCCTTCAACACTCCCAAATTGAAAGGATATCAACATCTAACCATTCAACTTATAATGAAACATGGCAGAACTTAGATGTAAACCTCTCACATAAAGTAGATCAAACTTAGCTGAACATTCCCACAACATAAGGGAATATGCCCAAAGCCACTAACCATCTCCTGTACTTCTCCTACCAAATCCAAAGTTCAAGATTGCAAGGAGAACAACGGAAATACATAAAATCATGCATCTACTTCTCAACAAACCCTGAGAACTCAACTTTCAAGATTAATGCATAAGAGAAGACAAGATACATATAAATAATGCATCTAATAATCAGGTGGGCAACACCTCTTAGATCATTTACCTACCGAGTAGACCAAGAGTGGGATACAAGATTGTCCTATGCGTACAACACCAAGCAATATAGGCTTTCAATAAAGACAACCTTCTCATCAGGTCTATGATGGACTCACATCCATTTCCAGGTGTAGGCTCCTCAGTCTTTACTGTTGAGAAACTTTTATAACAAGTAACCATTCCAACACATATCTCTTAACATAAGAAATATCCAGCCTAACCCAAGTCTCTCTAGCATCCATGAGAACCCACTAATCAATCCATGCCAACTTCAAATGCAACCTGCAAAATCATGAAGCTCCAAGAAAATGATTAATACTCAAAACCAAAGAGAACTACATCCTCTCCAAAGGAAGAACAATAACACCTTTACCAAAGACTCTAAAGGTCCTCCATGAAACAAGATGTTAAAACCTCTTCAAATCACATGAAGATAACCATATCCTACCAAAGCTCCCACTGAACTGTGATACTGAGCTATACATGGCAACAAGATAAACATCAAACCATCACTGTCAAAAGCTCCCACTAAAACATGTAACCAAGCTATCCATGACATCGTGATAACCATCTCCTAAATGAAGATCATCCATGGCCTCAACATAATCAAAGAATCTGATGTATACAACACAACTCCCAAAAGGTCAAGAAAACCATAATCTCCAAACCAAGAAGATAGAACACACTGTAACAGCACAAAACTCCCACTGAAAGTGATACAGAGTTGTATACATGGTATCATGATAGACATCATTACCAAAACTCCACTAAAAGTGAACAGAGCTTTTCATGCACCATAACTTACTGTTATAGATTCTAATGAATAATTATATCAGGTACTCTAAACCATCCTTCTGTCTCACTACAATAAACATACCAATGTAATCAAGGTGACCAACCAAATACAATCCTCATCAGACAATTTACAAGATCTGCACTCATGCAATATCTCAAAGGAGAAAAACATGGTCAGTGCTCCAATCTCAAATAACTGAAAAATAGATTCAACCCCACATCAGTAACATGCAGAATAGAAGTAACCAAGGAATAACATGTAGATTTCCAAGACTCAAACACCAGGATCAACTGTAGACCTGATTTTCCAAACAAATCCACATAAGAGTATCCATAGATCATAAGAACCCGTCAAGCAGCCCTGCAAATCTGAAATTGTTTCCATCCAGAATACTCTAAGAGTCTGAATACAATCTTTCCACAGATCTACAAACCACAGATTTTTGTTAACATGTAAAACCTGTAAAACCATCTCTCTGTAAATCTGAAATCACTTAAATATCCAGATATTCACACTATACATGTCATCTAAAAGAATGAAATATCACAGATCTACAAATCCACAGCTTTTTATAACAGGAAAACTGTAAAACCTACATATCCCAAAATAACATGAATATGAAAAAGGAGGAACCAGGTTGTCCAGGAGTTTCCATATCACTAAAATACCAACTCCACAACCCACATGCAACCAGTGGCAAATCATCCAATGCTTTCATGTAACCAAGGGCTAAACCCATGAATCCAACATAAGCACTCCATACTATAGTCCAAAAAATAAATGTTCTTCCATGTAACTAGGGCACCATAATCAACCACCCAACATGAAAACCCATTCACTTCACATGACCACAAGGTAAAGGAACATAACCACCATGCAAGAGGATACTCACATATTGCCAAACTAGAGCTCCAGATCACTACCACAAGATCAACTCCATGAAGATACATAACCCTGAGCCTCAAAGCCCACTGTAGATCTCATTGACAATATCCATCTGAGAGTTAGATACCATGGCTTCCAATCTCACAAATCTGCAAAGCAATGTCAACATACAGAACATCCACTGCAGCCCAAAAACCTCCAACATTCTACAATTCCTTCCAACAGATTCACAAGCTTTACAAGCTAAATTCAAAAAAGAAGGAATACCCAGAACCAAATTACCATGAATCCATCACATGCAAGCACATGCAAGCAACATGCAAGTCCATGCAAGTACATGCAACTCACATGCAAACACATGCAAGCTCATGGAAGCAACATGCAAGTACATGCAACTCACATGCAAAAACATGCAAGCACATACGAGCACATGCAAGCCAGAAACAACCTTAAGCTCTGATACCAATTGTTGGAATAAATGAACAATCCCTAATCCAATTGTTAATCACCAAATCACCAAGATATGATACCAATTGGTGAGATACAAGGCTTTGACTACTACAATATGGAAATCTGAAAATTGTATGCAAATCTGTAAATAACTTTTCTTAATCCTTGAAATACCATGAAGAGATTCAACTTCTTTATGATGCTAAAATCAGCCACTCTAACATGCTTGATAAAACCACCTTAGATGAACTTATAACAGCAATAACATCACCATAAGATAGCAGCAACAAAGAGGCACAAATCAGCAACATAAGAATGCAAGATTTCACAACACAAGGTAGCAATGGAACAGAAGAATAAACTCATAACACAGTGTTTACGTGGAGAAACCCTTGCGGGAAAAAACTCCACCAAGAAGAGAGGCCCAAGTTGTATTATCTTCAAACAAGATTACAATACATCCACTTCCAATCTCCTCTTGAGTCTTCAATCCTGCAGCACCCTGTTACTCTTGTTACTCTCTCTCTCAAACTTCACTCTCAAGTCTCATATTTATACAAAATGAGTACCCACCAAAGGAATTCGTGGGAGATGGATAAAATCCAATATTTCTATCTTGGGATACACCAAAATCATCTTCTTACATATTCCCTTACACTTGTCATAGGCATCTTCCCAATATAGGCGCCTAGAACCAAGAATAGGAACTTACAAGACAATAATAGCTGTCATATGTTGTCATAGAATCTCTTACACCTTATGACAGTTGTAAGTTGTCATAGATGCTCTTACAAACTTATGACATGCGTCATAATAGCCCAAAAATACATTTCCCAAAGATAGGCACCAAGATTCTCCACCTCACCTCATTTACTATTTACTAAGATTCCTTGAGCAGTAAAAGTAACTATGTAATAAACTCTATCAGTGAAACCTATTCATCCCTTATGGTTAATTACAAATTAAAAATAATAAATGGAATAAATACAATATTGGGATTTACAAGGTTAATGGCACCTTATCCCAATAGGTAGAGTATTACATTAGCAATGCAGAAGGTGCTTCAGGTGGTCTTGCAACCCTTTGGAACCCTAACAAGATTAGTGGATCCAAAGGCTTTTGTAGTAGAAACTATTTGGAAACAATAATGGAAGATGGGTGGAATAATACAAAATTGAATTTCCTTAGCATTTATGCTCCAAATAAAAGTGTTGCTAGGAACAAACTTTGGGTTTCTTTGTCGATGCTTTTGTACAAGAACTAGAGGGCTAGATAGATGTTAGCAGGGGATTTTAATACCCCCCTTTACCTATTTAATAAAAGGGGTGTGGAGGACTCTTTGAAAACACATTGCTTATTTTATTTCAAATCAAGGTCTTCAGGATGTGGATTTAATGGGTTCCAAGTTTACTTGGTCTACCCAACACCACTGTCAAAATTATATACAAGTTAAATTGGATAGAGTGTTGATTTCTTGAGATTGAGGCATCCTTGCCAAGTTGCATCTATCTGCTCCTCTAAGATATACCTTTGATCATAGTGGTATCATTTTTAAATGGGAGGATCAAAGAACTAAAGGCCTATATCTATTGAGATACAAGATTATGTGGAATATGCATCCCCAATTCAAAGATATCATTTGACTTTGGTGGAACATTCCCTACAAAAGTACTCTTATGTTGTGTATGGCTCAAAAAATAAAAATAATAAAGTTGATTTTTTTTTAAAAAGGTGCAACACACCCATATTATTAGCAGTAAACTCTTTTGACCAGAGCTATGAACTAGGTACAAGAAACCATAAGAAACTACCAAAATCATGAGCACATTAGCCCAATGAAGGAACAAGGCTTGCAAGAACTATAGCCCAATGAGGGTTTGATCCCTGGTGGCTGTCACTACAACCAAGCGACTTGACCACCAAATCGTGCCCTTATCGGCATAAAAATAATAAAGTTTAATGTTGAAGGATGGAATAAAATTTATTTTGGAAACATCTTCCATATGAAAAATAACATCCTTTCTAACTTCATATATATTCATCTGAAAATGGAAATGGGTGAGGTTGATGATGACATTTCAAAAAGAGAAAGGGAACTTAGGGAAGAGTGATTTCTTACAACCAAGAGGGAGGAAATCTTCTGGAAACAAAAATCACATGTACAATGGCTTTGAGAAGGAGACAAGAACACAAAATTCTTCCTTCAATCAACTCTAAAGCATAGAAGAAGGAATAAAATAAGTTTCCTTGTTAATGAGAATGGATATTTACTTACTAGTGAAGAAGACCTTCTTGTTGGGGCCATCTCTCTTTTCTTTAAATGAAGGAGCTCAAGACCCTCCTTCTCATGAGTTTGAACCCCTCCTTGAAATCATTCTAAAGGTGGTTTCTGACAATGACTTAAAGGAGCTTAGAAATGTGGTTACTCCAGGAAGTCAAGATATATTTTTTTCTTTGGAGCATTTAAAGCACTTGGCCAGATAGCTCCCCTCTTGCTTTTTTTCAAGACTTCTAGGACATACTTTCATCAGGCATGCTAAATGTAGCAAGATGTTTTTCAAGTTAGGAAGCCTTCTCTGCCAAATCAATGCCACCTATTTTGTCCTTGTACCCAAGAAAGAGGATGCTTCTTCAATGTCTGACTACCTCCCTATAATTCTATGTAATACAATGTACTTAATTTTTTTCTAAAATTATTGGTAATAAGTTGAAGGATGTTCTTGATAAAATTATCTTGGGAAATCAAAAAGGCTTTGCAATAGGAAGACAAATTTTGGATGCTACTATTGTTTCTTATGAATATATCCACTCTATGGAATACTCTGAGAAATTAGGAATATTTCTTAAGTTAGACATTTTGAAGGCTTATGATAGAGTGAGATTGGAGTTTTCAATTTTCTATTTTGGAAAAGTACGGCGTGAGTGGAATTTTTTAAAAATTAATCAAAGAATATGTTTCCACTACAAGTTTTTGTATTTTTCTTCATGGCATCCCAAAAGATCTTTCTCGTGTGGGAAGGTATTGAGGTAGGGGGGCTCCCTCTCCCTTATTTATTCATAATAGTTGATTAATTCCTGGGCCATAACCTTTAGAGAAGTTTGGATAGAGGATTTCTTAAAGGAATAAAAGTTGCTTCCTCCCTCCCTCCTACTTCCCATCAATAGTTTGTTGATGATACAATTCTCTTTGGTGCTACCTCTATTGTTGAAGCAAATAATTGGAAATCTATCTTGTAGGACTATTCTAAATTTTCTCGCCAACATATTAATTACACTAAAATTAAGATGTATTTGTTCAACTCCAACCAACCATTGAAGAACTAGCTTTTAAGAATCCTTGAATGTTAGGAGGATATTCTTCCAGATGTGTATCTTGGGCTCCTTTAAGTATTGAAAAGCCTCCAAATTTCATTTGGTGTGGAATAATTGAGAGAATTCAAAAAAATATTGTAGGATAGAAAGGTAAATTGATGAGTTGGGATGGTAAGGTTCAATTGTTGAAGTCTTCCTTTCAGAATATTACTATGTACTTAGTTTCCTTGTTTAGGATGTCAATTTTTATTATTAATAAAATTGAGAAAATTCAAAGGAACTTCCTTTGTACAAGGATAGAAGAAAGAGTGAGGATAGATTTGTTTAGTTGAGATAAGGTTTGTGCCCCTACGAAAGTTGGGGACCTAGGGATTTAGAGGTTGAATATGTTTAATAAAGCTCTTCTTTAAAAAATTGGCTAGTTTTTTATTCAAAGGAGATAGGACAGGGTTAATATTATAAAAGCTAAAAATATGGGGAATGAAGAACCCTATTGTTTGTTTTCTTCCCATGACTAGCCTAAAGGATTAGCCATTTGGAATAACATTGTGAAAACAAGGGGTACTTTGAAGCAGGGTAGTAGAAGAATAGTTAGGAATGGAAGCCCTGTTAGATTTTGGAATGATACTTGAAATGGTCATGTTCATTCCTCATTTTTCTAATTGAACCTAATTGAATAAGAACTCATAAGGATATATGGGACCTTCTTATCTGATTATGTTGATTGGGGTGGATGAACACCTAAATGGAAAAAAAATAGACAAGTTCTTGAATTGAGAGCCATGAGGGGTGGTAGTCAACCTCAGTGCTATGAATCATTTTCCATCTTGGATTCTCTTATGGGATACTATCTTTTTTTTTCCACAATGGTGAAGATTTTTGGGTATGGAGTGATAACCTTTCTAGAGTTTTTTCGGTTAAAGCTACTTATACTAAATTGGAACAATCATCTCACACCCTTCAAAATTTTAATTGAGGAAATTATGGAATACAAAGTTAATTCCAAAGATAAATTATGCAAGCAATAGTACATGGTAAAATTATTATTATTGATGTCCTTAACAGGAAGGGTTTTCTATTTGTAAATATATTCCCCTTTGTTTGGAAGATGTTGAAAGTATAATTCATCTATTATTTTAATGCCCCTTTGAATGGCAGTTTGTTCACTGGTCCTAGATATTTTGTTAACTAATTGGGTGTTTCCCCTTGATCTTAAGGACCTTATTGATAAATGGAACTTTTATCCTTTATCACATCTAATCATTGTAGGGTTATTTCAAAAAATCCCTCCATTTGTTTAAAGAAAGAAACAACAAAATATTTAGAGAGTTGTAGAGACATAGTATAGGATTTTTCCTAAGTATGAAACAACAAATTCAAGAGAATATTAACTAAAAAATATTTGGCCTCTCTAAGGTAATGCTAATATATAATGACCTAATAATAATAGAGATTGGGGAATTAAACAAGACCTCATTAAAATAAAATAGGCCAATATTTTAAGTGGAAAATTAATTTTTTGAACTCCTCCTTTGGAAGGATGGATTAAGTTAAACTTTGATGGTTTCTCAAAGGGAAACCAAAGAGTTGTTGTAGGTGGATTTTAAGAGACCATAGGGTTAAATATATTGAAGGCTATGCAAAATTCTTAGGGATTACCACTAGTAATGAGGTAGAACAGCTGTAACCTAGTGAGGATTGAAGAGGTTAAAAGAAATCACTTTTAAAAAGTCACCATTGAAGGTGACTCCAAGTTGATTATATTGAATCACTTAAAGGTATAGTGGAATCCCCCATGGAAGATTAAGAGAATGATTGATGTTTCAAAAAGTATGATAAAATATTTGATTAGTATATATTGCAACATACCTTTAGGGAGGGGAATAAAGTGGTAGAACTACTTCTAATGTAGGTTTAACCTATTTTTAGTGGAAAATTTGGAATTTTGAGGACCTTTCCCTACCAATTCTAAGGTAGTGTATAGTAAAGATGGGATGGTATTGATTTAATTAAGTATATAAGTAATATTATTTTCAAAAAAATGTGTATGAAATATTTTATCATCAATGGCTTGTGGCATAACAAAAAGGAGGCCAACTAAATGATTAATATGATATCTATAAAGGGGTGTCACATTATTTATCTCCATAATGGAAGATCAAATTTAAAAGCCTTAATTTAATTGCAAGATGTGAGTACACCTCACACGAGCTTCGGGTCTTGTCTAAAGATCAAAATGATGAAGATTAAGATTCAAATGGCCTCGATTTTGGATGATTGAATTATTAAAAATAATGGGTGAGCTTTCTAGAAGGGTAATAATAAACTGGTTTTCTTAAGCATTATTTTTTTTAAACACTTATTTCATTTCCAAAGCTTTTGGAGAATGTTCTTTCAATATAGGTGTGAGTAATTGTGAGTGTGTAGTCAAAAAAGTTGAGGTAGATTGGCAAAGAAATTCTAAAGATTATAGAACGGAGATGGGAGGGCCTAGAAAGAGATTGAAACCATTGTCTTACATGCCTTTGAGATAGAATGTGGAACTCTAGAAACTCTTTGAAGAGGTGGGAATGACTTCTTTTTTCTTGGCAATGAAAGTGTAGAGAAGGGGGATTCGCTACTCATGAGTCTCTTTATTCTCAAGAGAATCCTAGGGAGTGAACTAACCTAAACTACCTTAAGGAATAATGTGAGAGTTTCAAAATCAAACAGAGCAGGTCATAGATTTTTTGGATAGACTAGCAAGCTTTCAGCCAAAGGATAGCACAACAAATGGACAACAGTGTGGTGCACTAGAGTCCCAAAGGAATGTTGGCATATCATATAGACTAAAAGATGAGAATATCATAGAAAAAAATAGAGTGACTACTAACAATTTGATTACTAAGGACTTCTAGAATGTGGGAGAATAATAGAGTATAACAAAACTAAAGTAAAGCAAGATAAACTAAGTAATATATATATTAAATGATGATAAAATGAAAGAAGGAGAAGAAAGATCTCACAACCAACCAAGAAATGAAGCCTCTAGCAAGTAGATATTTGAATTAAACCTACACACATAAGACTGAGGGAAAAATGTTGGGGCTATTTAGGGACTTGTCATAGTCAAACCATTGTTTTGGTGTTCCCACCTCCATGGACAACCAAATAGATAGAGAGAAATAATAAGTAGATATGAAATGAACACAAGAGTGATAAAAGTGATCCCCACTCAGGAAGGAGAACCTGCATAATGAAATAGAGATGCAATGGATGGGGGATGTGAGAAATCCCATAATGCTCAAAGATACAAGGCACAAGATAGATATCACCTGCAAGGCTTGAGGAATAAAAGAAGAGATTCAAAGTTGTGAGAGCTAAGAGAGTTACAAAGAGCATTGTAAGAACGTGGGAGCTTAAGTGTTATAGAAAGCTATAGAGAACTATGCAAGCAAGAGAGTAAGAGAGAAGAGAGTATACCCAAGAGAGAAAAACCAAGAATCTCAAGAGAAGCTAGAAGAAGGCCAAATGAATTTAAAAGATTGCATTTAAAGAGAGAAGAGGAGGGAAAAGAAGCTTCCTAAGCTATTACAAGGCATATCGGGTTGTTACCATTGAAAAATGTAGCTAACAAGTGGCAAGGAACTCAAAAATGATCATTTGAATATTGAAATATCACAAGATTCTAGTGTAGTGCATGGATGTGCATGCAACATACTCGTGTCTAGACATATCATGCTACAAAATGATGAGAACAAGAAAAGCTCAATGTTTGATGAAAAGATGACACACAAAGGTAGTTGCTAAAAAGGGGTCCTTGAGCATCCTAAGAGGGGAAAATGGCTAATGCAAGTGATAAAATGAACCTACACAAATGCTAAGGGATTGGAGACTAAAGTGGATACAAGAATGTATGTGAAATTGCAAGGGGTGTAATTTTACGACATTACATTTTTCCTCCACTTTAGTGGGCATATGAATCTACGCTAATATGCATGCTAAAAGAAATCTACTAAACATAAATAACATCATGATGCTAAAAGGATACTGTAGAGGAATCAAACAACTCTTCAAACCAAGGAAGTGTGCCCCTAGGCTAAAGACCTACAAAACAAACACATTAGATAAGAAAGATCTTCATAAGAAAACAATGTTAGAACATGAAAAACTATTACATCATGGGTTTAGAACATATAAAACACACAAACATAAGAATGTAGAAAACTAATGGATTTGAGTCAGCAAAGTGAAAGAGACCTTGATGTAAAATATTTTCTCAATACTATGCATCATCCCCAAATTAAGAAATAACAAACAGAAGAATTCTTAAATGGAGAGAAGAATGTAAGGATTGATTGGTTCAAGAGAAGAATGAATACAAAAGATGGGGAAGCAACCAATGTTGAATTTAGAAAGAGCATATACCAAGGATAATGAAAATTTAGATCTTCGATCTAGTATATACAATTGAGAAGAGAAAAGGATATGTGTAGGATCATCATGGAAAAAATAGGCCCTTAAGTGGCAAAAAATTGAAAAAAATCAGAGTTAGGCAACTTGGCATAAAAATTTGAATAAGTTATCTATATTATTTTAAAAATGTGTAAGAATAAAATCTGTAGAAAATTGAATGTAGTTTCTAAACTACTAGGTTTATTTTTGAAGAGAAAATCTATTTGGTAAAAATTTGAAATTTCAATGTAGTAGTACTTAAATTTAAAGGAAAAATAAGAAGTAGGTGTTTGTCTCACCACCCTAACCACAATAAAATGATAATATTTTTTTATAAGATTTTAGATATAAGTAGAGGACTCATGTCCTGATGTGATGCATATTTTTTGGTAATTATTTTCCAAGTAAATAATTAATTATGATTTTTTTATTACAACTTTTAAAAAATATAAAAACTTGTATGTCTAACCACCTTAACTTGGTAAAAAATTCATGAAATTCAAATTTTTTTAATCCTATAGTATATGAAGCATAGAATGTGATGCATATTTCAAATTCAAAAATGTGATACCATTTGAAAGCTATAGATTTTTTCAATCAGCCTATCAATCAAGACTTTAGTCATAATTCAAAAAAAATGAATAATAATTATTTATTAAATTCAAAGTATAGCATAATTTATATTGGTGGGAAGTTGTGAATCTCCTTTAAAAACCCTTTTAGTTTCATCAATTTTGGGTAAAAAATTTTCATCATCTATATACCCTACACATACCCATCATATCACCACTTTTTGGCCCATTATGATCCTGCACATACCCAAGAGAGAGATAGTTTAAGAGAGATGGCTCCACAAGTACTTGGTTCTATAAATATTTGAACAAAATTATTGTAGGGACTCGAACCTACAAAAAGGTGAACAAAAGGACTCGTAGGTGCTCAATCATATAGAGTTAAACAAAGAGATCCTATAGGATGAAAGAACTTTACAAGTCCTTGGACTTGCTAAGGAGGCATCATAGGGGCTCGGTCCTAAGGGAAGCCTGATGTGAAAAGGATTAATAGAGTCTTATTGGTCCTCACAGGTGCTTGGTCCTACAAGGCAAGCTTGATACAAAGGAGCTCTACAGGTTCTCGGTTCCACAAAATACTAATCAGATAACCATGTGGCTTCTACAAGCTGCATTGTAGGACAATCACAAAAAGGATAGGTCTAGTCAAGCTGTCCCCAAACTAGACACCAAGATATAAAAAAAGTCTAGTCGAGCTTCCCCCAAGATAGACACCATAGAATTCATTTGAGGTAAATGCTTTCAAAGGGGGTTGTTTCGATAGGGAACCCTTCAAGACACAAAGGGGCTCATTCAAAGGAACACAACAATTGAAAGATAGAGATAAGAGAGGGGGTCCTTAAGAAGGATGCAAATCTCTGGAAAAAGTTATCACTTTCCCCAACATATGGGGGAGGAGAACCATGTAAGATACTATAGAAGGCAGGTGTGAGAATCTCATGAGAAAATTCTTAGAAGAGACATGATAGAGGCAAGCCTCGATATCACTTGCCATTTGAAGAAGAGGTAGATGCATCAACAAATGAGATTTTGATGGCACTAGAATTACAAAGTTATATTTTATCCTTCAAGGCCTTACATTCACTAGTGGAATGGCCAAACACGTGATGATATGCATAAAAAGAAAGTTTCATTTCATCATACTTATGAGATTTCTTAAATGTAGGAGGAGGACGAGCAATTAAGTGGGCTTTAAGAAGCCTCAACAAGATACACTCATGCTTAGATAGAGGATGAGGAGTAAGAAGCAATTCTTTCTCTTGTGGAGAAAATATTGACTTCTCACAAGAAGACATGAAGATAGAAGATAATGGCAGATAAATAAATCTAAGAGAGCAAGGTTGAGCAGAAAAAATGTCAACATTAAGTTGTGTTTTTTGTTTAGATTTTTCATTTGAGCAACAAAGTCCCAAATTATGCTTATGAGATGAAAATTCTACAGGGACCTGAATTCCTTGTTCGTTACGCCCACAACCTTTACAGCCATAGCCATATTTAGAGGTAATTTTGTAACGAGGGTTATAATGTGTTAGCAAATCTTGAGAAAGAGGAGGATATTCATAGAGAGCATTATTCTAGCAATGGGGAGTATACTCCTCTATGGGATCACCATCAACCTTCTTGATAAGACTACCAAGATTAGCCTCTTTAATAGAAGCATGATCATCTCCCTCAAAAGAGGGGACCAACATTAAGAACATTATAATTTGTGTTCATATTATCCTGGAATACAGAAGAATAACCATATTTGATAGCGGGTTTGGATGATTTTATCGAAAGGACTAAGTGAATCAAGTTGATTTTATATTCTCCAATGAAGGATTATGTAAAGCATAGAGAACCATAATCATCACCAAGACATTCATTCTTTGATAAGAGGTAGAAGGAGCAGACTTAAGAATTCCTTCTTTATAAGGATCTTGTTTAGGGACATCTACCTCAAGCATGTCTTTTGTAATAGGTACTACAAGAGTAGACATCAACACATCACAAGACATTGAGGGGATAAGAGTAGGCACAAATTAAAATTGACTAGTAGCTTCCATCTCACATAAGTGTATAGCATTAGGGTCACCCTTGATTGTGACTACGTGATTATTACAAATGAACTTAATAGATTTATGCAAGATAGATGGGACAACACCCATAGCATGAATCCATGATCTATTGACAAGAAGGTTATATGGTAACTTTTTTGACATAACATATATGAGGGTGGGTATAGTAATATGTCTCAATCTTAAAGGCAAGACTAGCATTCCTAAATGTTTTTGACCAATATTATCAAACCCACAAATAACAAGAGAAGAAGCAGCTAGAGATGAAGAATCAATATTAATCTTAGGCAATAGATCAGTGTTGTATACATTAAGTGTTGAACTAACATCAATGAGAGTACATATAATTCCAATTTTATTAATTTTGACTATAATCATTAGAGTGTTCACTTTCTTTTGTACTTTTGGGGGTGGGAGTTCTTGTGGATAGAATGTAATATTTAGTGAATCTGCATGAATATGAGCTATCGACATATTGACATTCACTGGCCTAAAAAAAGAAGGAAAAATAATATTTTGTAAGGCTTCCTAAAGCATACATTGATAAACCAAAGTAAATTGAAGCAAGTCCCATAGTGAGATCTTGGCCAGAGTAATGTGGAGTTGCTTGAAAATATCATAATCATCAGGTGCTTTAGTTGTAGGCTGAGGTGCTAAAGGAAGACTTGATTGAGAAGGTGGTAATGGAGTAGGTTGATTAAAATTTTGTTTATTCCTTATACTATTATAAACATGGGCTACCACTCTATAAGAGGTAGCCTTAAAAAGATTAGGAGAATCATTGTTAAATTGAACACCATTAATAGAAAAAATCCTTTTAGGAGAAGGACTAGTCGGGGTCAAATAAACGATCGGTCTCTTAGGCATTTTGGGGGTAGCAAAGACATAGATGATATTTACATATTCCTTAAAACTTATAGAGGAATCATTTGAAGAAATATACTCAACATCCATCCTTGGAGGATCCAGTGTGAGAGGAACTTCATCATTCACTAATGCATCATTTCTAGAAGAGAGTGCATTGGAATGGAGAGAAGCATCATTCACTAATTCATCATCTCTAGAAGAGAGTGCATTGGAATGAAGAGAAGGTAGAGTAATATTAAGAAAATTATCAATGATTTCATCTTCCTACAACAAAATATCCTTCAAAGTGAGGGATTTCATGAGAAGGATGAAAGATATAGAGTGGAATGGGCAAAGCCAAGTCACCATCACATGCATGAAATGGAACATCATTAACACTTTGAATAAAATTAGATACTAAACTGATAAAAGAGAATATTAAATTCATTTTGAATATAGTTATAAGTTAAATATAATAATGAATGCATAAACAAGTCAGGTGAAGGACAACACATCATGTCAAGTTCACCAAAGTGTACAGAAGAGGGATTTACTACTTACAAGTCTCTTTATTCTCAAGAGAATCCTAGGGAGTGAATTTCCCTAAACTACCTCAAGGAACAATGCAAGAGTCTCAGAATAAAAAAGAGCAGGTCATATATTTTTTGGATAGACTAGCGATCTTTCAACCAAAGGATGTCAATGTGGTGAATGGATGACAATGCAACATGCTTGAGTCCCAAAGGCACACTGGCATGTCATATGGACTAAAAGCTAAGAATATCGCATAAAATAGCAGTGACTAGTAAAAATATGATTACTAAGGACTTCTAGAATGTGGGAGAATAACAAAGTACAACAAAACTAAAGTAAAGTAAGATAAAATAAGTAATATATAGATTAAATGATGATAAAATGAAAGAATGGGAAGAAAGTGCTCACAACCAACCAAGAAATGAAGCCTCCAGTAAGTAGATATCATCAAAACCTACACACATAAGACTGAGGGAAAAATGTTGGGCTTGTTTAGGGGTTTTTTTGTAGTAAAACCCCCATTTTGATGTTCCCACCTCCATAGCTATCCAGATAGAAAGAGAGAAATAATAATTAGAAATGAAATGAATGCAAGAATGATAAAATAAATCCACACTCAAGAAGGATAACCTATATCATGAAATAGAGATGCAATGGATGAGGTGTGTGAGAAATCCCAAGATGCTTAAAGATACAAGACACAAGATAGATATCACCTGCAAAGATTGAGGAAGCCAAGGAGAGAGAAAAAGCTATAAGATCCAAGAGAGTTGCAAAGAGCATTGTATGAATGTGAAAGCTTGAGTGTTGTAGAAAATTGTAGAAAGCTATGCAAGCAAGAGAGCAAGAGAGGAGAGAGTGTACCCAAGAGAGAAAAACAAAGAAGCTCAAGAGAAGCTAGAAGAAGGCCAAATGAATTGAAATATAGCATTTAAAGAGAGAAGAAGAGTGAAAAGAATCTTCTCGAGTTGTTAAAAGGAGTCTCAGGCTATTACCACTAAAAAAAGTAGCTAACAAGTGGAAAGGAACTTAGAAATGTTGTTTGAATGTTGATATGTCATAGGACTCTAGCACAATATGTAGTTGTTCATGTAGTGCACTAGTGTCCAAACATCACACTACAAAATGACAAGAATGAGAAAATATCAAGGTTTGATGAAAAGCTAATGCACCAAGGTAGCTACTAAAAAGGGGTCCCTATGCATCCTGAGAGGGAAAAAAGGTTGATGCAAGGGATAAAATGAACCTACACAAATTCTAAGAGAGTGAACACTAAAGTGGATACAAGAATGTATGTAAAATTACAAGGTTTGCAATTTTATGACATTGCAGAAAGGTATAATGAGGACCTGACATCCAAATTATTCAATTCATGGTGCGAGGATAGAGTAAATATTGGTAGCATCATATTTATAATCACCCCGAAGTTAATTTTTGAAGCTACGAGTTTGGCATGTGATGGCTTGAAAGTTGCCAAAGCTAAGAATGAAAACTATCAACATTTCATTATTAGCTTTCTAGAAGGGGATAAGAAGGTATAAATATGCTAGAATGATTATCACCATGAGAAACTCTCAATTCCATATGGCCTGATAAGCATCCACATCATGAGTACTAAATACTTTATAAGTTAGATACACAATTATGCATTTATATCATTTTCTATTCTTAAACCATATTAGGAGAAAAGAGAGAATCAACATCTCCCTTTTTTTGCTCTCTTCATTGAAACAATGCAAGGCTAAAGACCTACTTCTCCCCCTCTTTAGCAAGGATCAATTCAAAGACTCTATAATCATGTTTATTCCCTTACTCCTTTGTTGGGCCACATGAATGCTATGGAACCTCTTCATATTAACATTTATTTTTGGTTGACTTTCGATAGTTGAATGAATGCTACCTTCCTTATCTTATCCTCACTAGGTATATATCTTTCAAATACTTTTGATCCCAAAGGGATCCAATTATTCTTCTAATTTGAAAACATAGTCTTCTTCCATATAAAATTTATCTCTAGAACATCTTCAAAGGACTAAACATAAATTTATTTTCATTGAAAATTTGTAAGTTCTATTTGAACTTCTACCATTTGACTATGCTCTAATTGAGCCATTGTCTGAAAAATGTGTTTTCTATCGAAGCTTTTTCTTTGCAATCCTCTTTCATGGAGTTTTTGTTTAAATTATTGGTGATTTCATTTTTTTCATAACCTTAGACACTCTAAGGTTTTTTCGCTTTCTTTTGTCATTTTGAAGTCTTGTCTCCAAATTGGCCATGCCCTTTCAAGTTGATGGGATTATGTTAGCTTCCATCTTCACCTCTATGAGTTTTTTACTTTTCTAACCCATTCAGCTCTCTGACCTTTACTCTAAGGTGCCATCTTTCACTCTTGATTTTGATTATCATTGCAAGATTTTAATTTCGTTTGAACCAATATTGTCAGAAGGTTATCCTACCTCCAAGATACCTATCTAGTTGGTTTTGGTTCACAATATGTTGAATTTCTTCTTCACTTGAAGTTTCTAATTTATACTAACAATTCATTCTTTTTCTAATAAAGCGTTTGTATGAATAAATATATAAACCATATTCATAGATTCATAGTATCATTATTTAATCCATAATCCTTGACTCTTTGTAACTATAGGTTGCTATTAAAAAGAGGGTTGAATTTAGTTCTTTCTCACCCTTAGAGTCATTTAAGAAATTTTATAGGGTAGAGGTACTGATAGGTAATCCTCCATAAACTTCCTACTAGACCCTATTGCATAACTTACACAATCCAAGGGTGTCTCTTAATGAGTTGTTGGTTTAGGATTTTCAACCTCCAGGGATGATTCTTCCTAGCCCTAAATTCAGATAAGTTTTTGGAAATTTTGACTTTCTTACTATTTCATTTGTTCTTCCTTTCCCTTTCATCATAGCATGAAAATATTTCAAACACTATCCACTGATAATGTTTTGCATAACACTTACATAATGAGCTCATTGGTTCCAAAGATGGACTTGGTAAATCTGATGTACCAGATGTAACATGCCCAATGTTTTAGCTATTGTTTTCACCTATGTTTTAACCCACACGTGAACACTTATTTAAGTTTACCAACACAGTAATAAAGAACTCCAATATAATAGAAAATATGCATATTTGAAATAATCCCATTTCAAATTTGTATTGTATAATAAAGTAACATTACTTAATCCCATGTAATGTATTTAATTTTCAAATACATTTTTTGTAAAAATGCAAGTACATGATTACATACATAGCTTCCAAGAGTTCCATTAAATGGAGTACAAATGGTTCAAATTTCCCTTCCTAGACATACATCCCCAGATTTTGGCTACCAACTACATAGGGGAGAGTATCACCCAAGAACATTTCTACCAACCACAAACTTATTGTAGCCCCCCACACATCTACCTATCTAGTAAGGTGGCCCTCCTTTCAATGAAGATATTGGTCTGGAAACCCTCATAATAATAGCCTTCCTAGGAATGGCGTTGTGTCCTACCTAACTAGAGCTACCATATAGTGGATACCTGCCTACATGCATGACATTCTCAACCTAGTTATGCAAATGAGGCTAATAGTGAACTGGCAAGAGTAATTACTAGCAACTTACACTACTTTGGCAAAAAAATTGATAATTACATATCAAAATCACTTCCTAAGAAATGGAGTCTCACTTCTATGAAGTGGTAGTCATATGTTCATCCACCCCTTAGCTCGATTTATTAAATGACCATACTACTCTTGACAAGCTATACATAATATAATTCTAACCCAAAAAGGTCATACACTTAAGTGATCTAACTGACTAGCTAGATTAGTCCCATCCATGGATTATCTAAACCCCAGGAACAACCACATTACCCTCATAGGTTCTCATAACATCAGAAATTGATAATTTCAATATAACACTTCAATACAATATCATTTCTCATACCTCATGATCCATTCCAAAATTATAATCCACACACAACATTAAAGGACTCCATTTCAAAGTATAATCTCAAAAATCAAGTGATCAAATTGATTATCTAGGTTAATCCAACGTATTCCTTCAATCAAAAAGTAATGCAACAATCAAGTGATCATAAACAATCATAAAACCTCTCTTTTAATATGACTCAAATATTCACATGCTTACAATGTGCACTACATTCATATCTAACCTGGAGGATATTTATCAGCTTGAGAGTAGTTTGTGCTTTTTCACTTTTAATCCTCTCATATTATGGCTTTGAGTTTCTAGATTGTAAGTCCTCTTCTAGAATTCTGTGAATAGTAATAAACTCTTAGTCGGGTATAAGACAATAGCATAATCAAAAAATATGTTTTTCAAACCTAATGCTGAATATCAATATATAACAATCAAGTATACACTCTAACCCTAGGGAAAATAATACCTTTGTACTTTCAAGGAAATATGAGTAACCATTCAAGGATAAACTATCAACATGGCTTGCACAACATCATGTCTTCTTAATGATGACATACTTATCGTGTCATTCCTATTGAAATACTAATATCATAGCTCTTGCAATAAAATAAATAATATGCAATCATATTGGTATCATATACTTATACCTTCTAAATAGTTTAATATAACTACATCATATAGTTATCATAACCTTGCTATTTATATATAAGTATCATACCAACAACTTATTTATAATCTAGCCATATGCACAAGTTTTCTTAACAATTATGGTAAATAATTATAACTGGCTCAAGCACTTACATTCATTCAATAAAATCATAGATATTAAAATAGAAGAATAATGAGTAAGAAAGACTAGCATGCTTGGAACTTAAATTCTAATGAAGAATTGGCTCTCAAGCTCAATACCAAAACTTTTCTTGCTCCTTCTTCTTTCAACTTGTTCAGCAATCTAACTCTATTCCAAATCCTCCAACTATACAAGAAAACCCTCTAACTCTCTAACTCACACCTCACCACAACACTCAAGAACTCATCTTTTGCACAATAAAATCTATAGAAAATGGATTGGAATTATGAAATAAACAAATGCCAAAACCTAATTTAGATTGACTTCTTAGATTTATACAAAATTTTGAGATTCTGAATGCTACAATTTAGTTCTCAAATCAACCACCTTTTACATCTAAATGTCACCTAGCTAAGACTACAATGTAAAACTAGAAACAACTTCTCTTCTTAATAGGCTGACGAAGAGAAACTACGTGCAATGTGGCTGATAAAATAATTAGAATACAAGAATATATACAATCATAGCAAAATCAGCTACTCAAGCATAGATAAGTTTCCTCTAAGAAGTATCATCAATCATTATTTTATTAAGTTGAAACAAGGAAATGGTTACTGTTGTGCAGCTTTTGCACACACGCCCCACTGGAGGTAGGGACCCCCTTTTCCTTGGCCCTTTCATTTCAAGGTTTTTCTCTATTCAGGTATGTGGTTAAATGGTTATTTTTGATTGCCTAAGTGTTCCTTATGGATTTTGTTGAAAATATATAGTTTTGACCATGGTTCAAGTTTTTACTCGGATCTGAGATTTTCCACCCCGGCCAGATTTCCCTAAATCCTACTTGGATCCCAAATTCTACCCTGTTGTTTAGAGATTTCTGGTCTTCACATATTTCCACGTGGACTGGATTTCCCCAGATTCCACCATGTTGTCGCATTTCTGAAATCCTTCTTTGGCTGTCTTGTCGAGTGCATTAATGGCTTCGCGTGTGCTCTGAGGGATGTATTTAACTTGGTGTCGTGGATCTTTTGTACTATCATGCTTATTATTTACCATTGTTGAGCTGAGAACTGCTTTCTTGTGAATGTTTGATCGATATTTTGGAACATTTCACTAAGAGTTGGTCGATTTGGTAGCATTTTCTGGTATGGTCGTTCCTTTGCTCTTCGTGGACACCATCTCCTTCGTATTTGCTGGTTCTGGGATTGATTTCCGCTTTATAATGGTATGTGCCACTTTTTTTTGCTTTGGATTGATGATTGCAAATAGTGAATTGAAGTTATAAATCCTTTTGGGTTTAATTTTATGCATTATTTGATGCTTCATGATTAGGGTTACGTAGAGGTTAATTAATTTATGATCCTTCAAGTGGTTTCTGAGTTGGTTAACCTATGTGCGTCTTAATAAACTTACTTGAAAATCATGATGTCCCTTTCCTAGCATGATGTCATCATTTGGGTTATCGTAGTCTTGAGCTCACCTATGCTTTAATGGCGGGTGTATGGGATTTTGACCTAGGGCATCATCATTTGTCATGGGTGTGCTCTTGAGCGGGCCTAGAATACAAAGAAAATTTATGGAAGGTCCATGCCTAACTTTCCCTAGGCTTAGGTGTTTTGATTTGTGATTGACTGGGCGTGTTGGGTAAAATCATGATTCTGCATCGTAGTCCAGAACTCTTCATTCCCTTAGGATAGTCCATTCCTTTTGGATTCCCTTCGCTGACACCCTACGAAGTAGGGGAGAAGTTACATTGGTCATCTTGTGTCCACCGAAACCCTTCATGGGTTTGTATTTAATCAAAAGACACTATAAGTCTCACGCTGGAAGTCTTTCGGTCAGCAAGACAAACCTTCGTCGCCAAGAGCTTGTAGTGGTTTCCTTTCATTTGGCCGATGTTCCTTCATGTCACTAAGACCCCTCCTTTTCAGCGAGACCTTTCACTGAACATATCCTATGTCTCATTGAGTGCCCTTTGAAGTCAGGAGGACAAGGTCATTTTGCTAAGACATTACCCTGACCACCTGTTAGTCATACCGATGGATGTGTTTTATTGCTAAGTCGCTAAGACCAGAGTCATTCACCAAGACCTTTAACGCAAACTCCATGTTTGGAAAAACTCTTTGCTACTCAGTGAGACATGTCCCTTTCGCTGTGACTTCACCCTGAAGGGATGAGTCTCTCATCCATACTTACTTTCATGTGTGCCATCGCCAAGACAAACCCTAGTCAGCAAGAGGTCATGGCGGGCTCTATTGGTCATACTGATATCCATTTGCTTCTCCAAGACATCTGTTGCTTCGTTGAGACATTTTGGTGAGATCATTACTCTTTCCAAAAACCTTCACTTTCAGTGAGACTCCTAATGTTCGCTAGGACCCTACGGCAACCCCTTCCTTTCTTGGTGAGCTCAAATCTTCTTTCGCTAAGACCACAAATTGTCGCCAATACGTCATACCGAAAACTCATCCTAGGCCTATATTCATTCACTGTGACAGTGCCTTTCTCACACCGAAGGTTCTTTATGATATATCACTAGTCGGTGAAACTAAAGAAAGTCATTGAGACCTTATCCCAACTCCCCTTAGTCATACCGAAATCATTTGCTATAAGCACTAGTCGGCAGGACATTGCAAATTCGATGAGACCTCTCATCAGGAAACTTTAGTCATACCGAAGTATTCGCTTGGACCCCAATAGTCGGTGAGACAAGAAAGAGTCACCATGACTTCACCACGAAGATAAAATCTCTCACTAACGCGAGTTTCCTTATCACTATTCGGCAAGACATGTCCTTTTCGCCGTGACTTCCTCCCGAATAAGATTTATTTGGCCGAAAGGCATACTTATGCACTAATTGACTCAGAGTCTTGCTATAACCATGGATCTCCACCGAGTTCAGATTTCTCCAAAATCTAGTGTCTCCCTCATTTTTCGAAGTCTCCCCTAGCTCGTTCATCACGGAAATCCGTCCCTCACTAATTTTCCCGAACTTTGACAGGATGTAATGAAACATGAAAGAATTGGATTTTCCTATGATTTATGATACATTTTATGTTTATTACATGTTACTTTTGGATTTCCCATGTGGTTTACAGATCGATAGTGCTCAGGTTTAATGATTAAGTAGGTGTTTCTTGGTTGTTCCATTGGAATCCGATTGGTCTGGGATTCCCTGGGATTCCTCTCTGATCCAGATTCTGTGGGTGGCCTTGAAACCCAAAATTTGTTGTGATCATTCCAAATGAGGTTCAATGGCACTTTGGCTACATAAGATTCATTCTAATAGTGTATTGGTAGATTAATATTAATTTCCTACAATTTTATGATGCTTTTCTTGATGAATGCAGGCTGAGTATGACAAGGCAACTGGATCATCCATGTCCGATGCAGAGAGAATCAAAATGAACATTAAGAGTAGGATTCTTGAGAGCAAGATCACATCAGTCTGGTTAGAGGTGACTGATACAAATGTTGTATCATGGGATTATGAGGAGTTCAAAGAATGAATGGCAACTAAAGACCTCCCCCTGGTGGCTAGGAGGATGAAGGAATTAGGTCTGGCACATGTGGTTGGGTTCTCGTCAACCGTGCAATGTTATGAGTTGGTTCTTGAGTGTGCCAGGCATTATGACTAGGGTACTCAGAAGATTATCAGTCCTCAAGGGAGAGTAATGGCGAATCTCAACCCTGTCACTATCACCCAAACCTTTGACATGCGTAACCGATCTCATGTGGTGGTGTTCAACATGGAGTCCTCTAAGGGATACTATGATGAGAAAACTATGAAATCCCAGTAGTTCATCAACTCTTGGTTGGAAAAGCCCAAGTCACATTATTCTAAACTACCCAAGCAGCTTTTTAGGATAAAGTTTAAGAAGGAATACTATGATGCTATTACACTACTTAGCGGGGTAGTTGGGTTAAGGAATACAGGAGTATTCAAAAATTGGATGTGCCATGCCATCATGAGGATGGAACAAGAATTAATTGATTATCATTGGGCTGGATTGATTAGCAGAATACTCCATGACCAGCTATCCAATGTGTTGCAGACTAAGACCTTCACAATGACATCATACCTGGTCTATGCGATGGAAAGATTCCATCCCTACAAGGGATTGGATACAAAGGGAATCTTTGGGCAGGATGTCATTTATGAAGTTTTCCCTCAACTGCACTTGGGAAGTTCAATCTACAAGAGGGAAAATGATGCATTCACCATGTACATCACTAGGATGCTTCAAGGGGCAGAACATGTCAGGATTTCAGACCAAGCCAAAGAGCTCATCAAGAAGTATGGAGCATGGTTCATCCAATTCCTAACCTTCTCCTACATTCGGACTGATGGTTGCCAAAAGGCCCCATATAGACTTCCAAGGTATCCAATCGATCACCTTCTATTGCTGGAAGTAACCAGACAAATTTTTGACTTTGATGCCATTGTCAAAAAGGACAAGCACAAGATAGGATTTGGTGGAGATTTCGCCTTGAGAATTGGCACTGGAGAGGCATGTCCTTCCATTATTTCTGCCCAAGCCTCAGAGGAAGAGATAAGTACCCTTGGTTTGTCTTTGCATTCCAAGAGGTCCAAATTTGATATCACTGGTGAAGCTGAAAGGAAGGCCAGTAGAGAATATAGTTACAAGGTGAACTTAGAGGACTACTAGGCCAATTGCAACAATGAATACGAGGTTAGAAAGAAGAAATTCTCTCAGCTTCCAGTAGATGCAGTCAGATTGTACAATATAAAGGAAGTTCCTGACCAATTGCAAGATGATGGCAATTTGATCCAAGACCATGCCTATGAAGTGGTAAAAGACTGACCAATTGGTGATGTGAACTAGTTGGAAGATGAGAAAACCAAGCTAGAAAAATTGATGGATCCAGTCATAAAAGTTACTAGGATGTAGCTCAAGCATACAATATGGGAGTTGGAGAACAAGGGAGTAAAGTGCACATACAACCTGATGAGAGATTTGGATTCCCACTCAACTTTTGAAGAGTCAGCTAAGCAGGACCCTAAGGGTAAAGGTAAGTTGGACTCTTCGACCAAAATCAAGATAGAGTGCCCAAGGAGAGGAAGTTTAGGAAACATAAAAGCAAAGAAAGCCAAAGGCGAAGAAGAGGACAAGGACCAAAAGATCTGAATTGGAAGAGGTTGAAGAGCAGAACCTTGAGACTGATGCCCCTCTACTTAAGAAGAAAAGAATTGTTAAATTATCAGAGAAAGAAAGCTCTAAGGCTATAGGAGAAGTAATTCCCCCCCCAGTGGTGAGTATGGAAAGCTCAGAGGAGAAAGCAAGGTATATACAAGGAGGTCTAGGACCCCTTCTCCCAGGGATAGAGTGCTTAAGGCTGACTTTCCCCCAGTTGTTTCTCTTAATGTGCAGCAGGATGACATTCCTCCAGTTTGTGAAACCCAAAGTGAACCTAGCAAGGCTGAAAAGGTTGATGAACATCAAGACACCGAAGGGGAGGAATTTCATGAAGGAGAACTATATACTATAGAAGCTGAAATTGAAAAGTCCATACAATCTCCCTTGGTTGCACATGCAGAGTCCCCAGTCACACATGTAGAGATTGAATATCCCTCAAAGGAGGGAGAAGCGAAAAAGGTTTCGTCACCTGAGCCTGAGAAGGAAGGAAATAAGGATGAGACTCCTGAAGGACAAGATTTGAAGGAGGAAATAGCAAAATCTCAAAAAGGAGAAGCAGGATCGAGTCAAGGGCAATTGGACCCTACTATCCAAGAATGGTTAGGTAGAGAAATCAAGAGAAAACAAGTTGTATTAGAAGACACGCCACCTAATTGGGATGAATTACTGGCAAAGATTGGCAAAGATAAAGGTAAAAAGAAACCCAGAGTGATCTCGAGAATTGAAAAGGATGAGGCACATAACAAAGTTGTTCACATCACCACCCCTGCTTCTGACAAGAACAGAGATGATGTGGTGGGGAAAGATTACAACATTTAGACTTTCAATCTAGGACCTACATCGATTGAGAAGGATATTGAGGACTATGAGGCTTCAAGTATAGTTATTGTGGATCGATTAAGGAACAAGAGGAAGACCAAGTAGGAACTTAAGAAAGAAAATGAAAATCTCAAGAAATGCTTGGAGGAATTAATGAAGCCCCTGCAATCCATTAACCCTTCTTCCTCTGCCTCAAGAGACTATCACTGAGTTGGAAAGGATGAAAGCCTCCACCCTTGCCACTGCCAATTGGTTGAAAGGGGTTCAAGTAAAAGGAAATGAAGCCATTAAGGAAATCTTATCAATAGGGAAGGATGCTGCAATGACGATGGATTGGATGAAGTAGGTAATAGCACAAATAAAGGAGACACGAACCTACTGCTCTAGAAAACTAAGACCATCATGGAATACACAAAAGATAGATTGGTGAGTGACAAGATCCTTCCTTTTCCTAAGGCTACCAAACCCTGGGAGTGATTCGAGGCATTACAAATTAGGCACAAGGCGTTGAAGATGATCCACAAGCGAAGAAGACAGATAGAAGATGCCTTGAGTGGGGTATACAATGGTTCTATTACATTCTTTGAGATCATGACAGGGAGGAGGAAGATTGCTCCCAAACACTTAAGCCTGGAGAAATTGAGAGAGTGGTGGAAGGATGTCTATGCACCGCTGGGTGATGATCCCATTTCCAAGCACCAGTTAGATGTTGCAGCCTCCTACTTGGCATTTATTGATAAATATATGGTGCACAAGGTGGATTGGGATAGGTCGGTTAAGTAGTCGAGAAAAGACATTACATCCATTCAAAATCGGCTTAGGTTTTTGCCTTCGCCGCCAATAGCTAAAATGGACGAGACACTTTTGAGAGTTCAAGAAATGCTAAGTTAGAATAAAGATGATGGAGGAGGGAGTTAGCATAGGCTACATCGAAATTTGTGCTTCCCCATTACGTCAACATGCTTTGGTTTGGGCTGCAGTGGGATCCCATGCCAACTTAGATGAAACGCATGCATTTGATGCATATTTTATTCTATTTCAAAATTCTCTTGGCAGGCTTGCCATGCCTTGTCTTTATTTTAAAATTTATCCTAGCCGACATGCTTTCAGGAGGGAGAATTCTATATTGGGAATTTTTGCCTCATTTGTAAGGGGGGTTGTTGTTGACATTTTGTTGCCAAGTAGTAGAAGTAAGATAGAAAAAAGTAGTTAGAGGAGTAAGTAGAGAAAGTTAGAAGTTAGTCACTCTCAAGCAAATATTGTAACAGAAGGCCAAAAAATTGTTGCTATTGTAGATGATTCGAATACAAGCAATGACATTGTGATTTGGTGTCATTCGTATTCTCTTGTCTTGCATGGTGTGTGTTCTTCTATCTTTAAAATTGCTTTGAGAAGGTTAATGCTTAGATTGGATTCGACTTAATAGTGTTTGTGATTTAATACTTGAATGTTGTAGCATTCTCTCAGTCCATACTTTTTGCAACCAACTAACTGTTAGTTGCTTTGCAAAGTTAGCTTGGACTTTACATTCATCAGGCTTATTCTGTATCATTTATTCATTTCCACCGCCGTAAGAGGTTGTCGAGTAAATGTTCATAATTTTAAATCTTTAAAACCATAGAAGATTGCATTGTTTCTATAAGATTGCAGGATTTATGTAGTTCAAATAGAAATCTATTTGAGGGATTGGTCCATTTTAGTGGTTATCATTTGCATTGTTAATCTTAGGAGTAGTGCTAAGTTTAGAGATCTCTTGAAACCCTTTATCTTTTGTTATTTCTTTAATTACTGGGTTAAACTTGGATTGAAATATCATATTAATTAGTGGATCCGGTAGACTAAGGTTCAACATTTTTGCTTGTAGTAAGGTCCCATTGTGATTACAAGCATTTTCACATATATCACTGGGTTGTTCATGCATTGTCAAGACCTAACATTAGATACCTTGGGGTTATTTCTGAGGCTTGTTGTTAGAGATTTACCTTTCAAGAGAGATAGGATATTGCATCTTGTATGATTTGTTAAGGCAAAAAACAATTCATCACTAGGTCCCTTATTATCACAAATAAGCTATAGGATCAGGAGTATACCAACCCACAACCCTTGAAGGTAAACCCTGTAGGAGCTGGGAACCAATAACTTGATCTCAAAAATTTTACGCCTTAGTCTTGAAGGGTATAAATTAGAAAATACAAATAAAAATCGTAAAATAATAAAAATCCAAAAAAATGAGAAAAAGCATTGAAAAAGTAAAGAAAAAAATCATCATCTAGTGAAAAACACTTCAGTGGCACTTTGGGAAAGTACCTTGGTGAAAACCTGGTGAATAGGCAACTTATGTAAATAAAGCATCTTCATCTATTCTTTGGCTCTTTTGATTTATCATTCTTTGCATTTCCATTTATCCCTCATTCACATCATAATCATGGCTTGACACTGTAAGGTATCATGAACTCTTTACTACTACTTGACATATTCCCAAGGTTAGTCTATCTCGCTTTTATCAAAGTAGGCTAACATGTCACACTTGGGGTGTTGATGATGGTTTTACTCGCAAAAAATAAGGTGAATAAATTCTTCATTGACAAGACTGCAAAGATCCTATCCTTCTTGAAAGATATGGAACAAAGACAACCTAAAGGGGAATTTTTCTTTAATAGGAAAATATTGGCTTTAGTTCAATCCCAAGTATCCAATAACTAGGTCATGATTGCACTAGGGTTGATCTTAGGTATTTATGTGATATTTTCTATTAATCTCAAATGGAATACGATTATTTCTAGTATTGCTAAGGATAATAAACCATTTCACACAAAATTTCCACTTCATTTACAAAATAACATCATGAAATTGAAATATTTACAATAATATTTCATGAACACCAAAAATTATTTGGTATCACTTAAGTAGATTTAGTATTAAGCATTCAACAATTTCATGGAAAATGAAATATTTTCAATAAAATTTCAACCATTCATTTAAATTTTGGAATTTTCAATAATTTAAACATCTACTCTAAAATAAATCATAAAATAATAAAAAATTAAAAGTTTCTCCTGGCTATTCTCCATGGATGCCCCAAAGAATCAATTAAAATAGAGAAAACCACTCATACTTCACCAGATTGCTTCACAACTACATATAAAATTATGGAAGCTTTTAAAGAGAGGGGTTTCATTTTTGGACACCGAGTAGGTTTTGTATGTACCCCTACATGGAACAACATATAGCCTTGTTCAGTTGAACTAACAAAACCAGCTATAAAAGATATTGAGATAGGTAGCTATCTAATTAGCTCTGATATTAATCAATTTCTATCTACATAATTTTTTTTACACCAAAATGATTCAAAAAATAGGAAAAAAGAACAAAACTTGAAAAAGTTTTATTCTTTTTTGACATCCACAAATTTTGAACTTAAAATGAAAATAAAATAGAAAATGACCTGTTATATGAACAAGGCTTAAAAATTTCAACTTAAAGTTTATCTAGAGAATCATAAACAACAAATTAAAATGTAGCATGTGGCATTCACCAACTCATCAGAATATTCTAGATCAAGTCAAAGTTTGACTTCATCAATAGAAACACTTTCACTTTTTACTCCAGCATGAAACACTTCACATATGTTGAGGCTATCAACTTCATTCCAAAATACCAGAAAAATGAACATCCACTAGGACTGGGTTCAACATGCAAATTCAAAATTGAAAACAAAATAACATCTCCATCACACTTCTAGTGTCCAATATTTGGTTCTTTATCTCCTTGCTCAAGACTCAGGCTCCAAGATTCTTTCTCTCCCTTTCTTCAATTGGTACTCTTGGAAACTGTTTAATACGTGGTGCATATGTTCCTTTGAAATCCCTTGTATTTCCCTCCAAGTGAGTTTGAGCCTAGTATATTCTTCAGATAGCTAGAGTATAATACCATTCCTTTGCATTTTATCTGCTTCATATTTAGCTAGTGTTCCTGCACTGTATATTTTCATCAATGACCTTTTGCACTAACAACTGAATAGGATCTCTATATATTGTTTCAATCCATTCTTTGAAGGATTTATATTCTTTACCATCCTTCCCTAATGTCTGGGGATCACAACCTTGGTGTGCTAGCATTTCAATAAATTCTTGATATTCATCTATCAATTTTCTACATTCAATAGTGAACTTTTCAAATCCTTCAATGCATTTAGTTAGCATGTCACCTTCCCATTTCAATTGTTTATTCCATTTTTTATGGAAATGGAAGTTATTTTTTTTGATATTATATCACTCTATATTAATTCTTGGATATTTATTTGCATGAGAATTTCATTAGTTCGCCTTTCTTCAATAACTTGCTCTTGGTGAAATCTGCATTCATTTTCAAATCCTTTAGATTTCTATGATCGACGGTATGCTTCCTTGTTCTTCCCTATTGCATCTATGATGAATTCTCCCCCCTGATTTACCCAATACTCAATCCATTCTTTAAATATATTCATTTTGTAGAAAACTATTGCAATTGCAATCACCTATTCTTGTGACATCAATACAAGATGTTGGGGTAATTAAGCTTGTGCTTGATCGAATAGGGTTAATGACTTTATAAAATGCTCCATGGTAGAAACCCATTCTTTCAATTCTCTTTTCTTCTATTTATATTTCCACACTCTAGAAACAATAGCATTCAAATTCACTTTTATTTCTTTTAACTCTTGCCTTCAAGATTAGTGTCCAAGATTAATACTTGTTATCTTGTACTCCTTAGGCATTATTTCATGTATATATTTATTAGCTATTGGAGTAGCTATCTAGATGGTTCTCTTACCATCTACATTTCTTTGTATGATTTTTTTTTCTTTTTCTCTGCACCTAGGTTTAGGAGTGTCTACTTCTTGTATAAAATTATTAAGATTTAGAGGCAATACTTCTACTTCCATTGAGGAATTCAATTCCCTGATCAACCAAATAGGTGTATCATCACCTTGCTCTACCTTTGTAACATTTCTTTGTTCCTAGTTTCCACTTGATTTAGGAAATTCTTCTCTTTGATCTATCACATCTTTTGAAATGGGAATTTCCTCAATAATTTTTGGCATAGATTCAGGATTAGTAGGGTTTGGCACTATCTCCTATGTTTGAAGACTTATATTCTCCTGTCTATCTAATTTTTCAACCTCATCTCTCAATATTTTACCTTCTTTA
>VDFB02153423.1:0-28470 GCA_007258455.2 Sequoia sempervirens | reverse complement strand
TGATGATTAAACCTGTTCTACACTCCAGAGTACAAAAACTCTAGTAATTAAAGTATGATTATGAAATAGGAATTGATCATGCATTCATGAATGATTGAATATTAAAGGAATATGTTTAACACAAACTGTATAAATATAAAGTAACAAATAGAAATAGAAATGAAATAGCTAAAAAGGAGTGAAGGATAGTTACCTTGAGTGACCCTTGCTCAAGTAGGTGTCTTCACTTAATCTAAAACCAAATCTAACTCTTAAGATCTAACACAATCATATGTAGCAACTCAAATTCATTCATTGCACAAATTCAAAATATCACATAAGATTCTGATCAAAGATCTTATTCATGAAATCATAATTTCACAACAAAATAGTTTGTATATCAACTAAAAGATGAAAGAGTATCTAATATCTAGTAAAAATTGGTGAACTAGCTCACTTAAGACTCATCCTATGTGTTGTACATATAGGCACAAGGGAGCTTATTCAAAATAGGACTCCAAACTAAAACCTTTAATGACCACTCCTTGTATTTTAGAGGGTGAGAAAGATTTAGTTAACTCTAAATGCTACTAGAAAGGAAAAAGAGTCCAAATTGGATTGTGACTATGCTATAACAGACTGGAACGTGGAACACTCAAAATTAGTTTTTTTTAGAATCCCAATTGGAATAGGGTTCTTCCTTCTCCAATGTCTTTATTGGTCATCATAATGATGCAATATATCCTTCATTAAATGTTTCCATGTTGTAGTCATCATGTTCAGTTTATTCTAGGATATCCCCTATTTCATTGTCTAGGAACTCCTTCGGCTGTGGGCTATAGTGCCTCCTTTGGATGCAAGGGGTTAGTTCACAAGACATGTACACAATACTAACAACCATGACTAAGCATAGAGATCCAATTACAATTTATACATATTCACAGATAAATCATGCATTAACCATCACATCATAATTACATTTCCATATACTTAAACTAGGTTTAGGGTTTGCATAATAGGTATCAAAGATAGCATAATGTATGAACATGTATAGGATAAATTTCTTGGTAATGTCTATAAGAATGTATAAAAGATATAAAAAACTAACTAATATATGGACTCTTCACTAGGATATGAAGCCCACTTGATCTCATACCTAAAGGGGAAAGGGCCAGAAGGAGTACAATCTTTCCAATCTAGAAAAAGAAGGTTATGGTCTGACACAATTCTAGGTAAAGAAAAAAGGTTCAGGTTGTTGATAGAGTCCTAACTAGGTGAAACTAGGAAATGGTCTAGTTTTACTTCGATAAGGTGTTTGCAAATTCTTGTATTAGTCCAAGTGAAAATTTGACCTTGAAGGTCAATATCCATGATCCCAATAGAGTTCAAGTCTTAACTCACCAAACTCAATCATGCCATTAAGAAATCACCAGACTACAAAATTCTTTCTAAAAAGGGGAAAAAATAGGGGAATTGAAGTCCCCATCAACCATCCACCAAGCCTCCTTAAAACCTATTGTTAGTTTTCATGAGCCAACCTAATTTAAAAATATGATCTTTGCTCATTGAATTTGATGTAAAATATTTCAAGTTAGCTCATAGGATTTCATATTTAAAGGAAATATCCTAGGGAATTTATGGTCATCTCATAAAAATATTCATGCAAATCATCATGAAATAATTTAAAATTATTCTAAATAATTCATATAAGAGTAACCTTACACTAGTAATAGAAATTTTTAAGTCATGTCATCTTGCATCTCATGCATACTTGAAAGATTCTTGATTTTTTTATAAAGAATGCATGGGGCTTGACTTAGGATCAAATAATCTTACCACATCATTATTAGCAAAGAAAGTATCCTAATGTGTTTTTTAACAATACATTGGCAAAACAATAGTCGTCCCATTAGAGACAAAAAATTTAGGAGCATATGATTGATATAAAAAATATTGTGAGAGTTAAGGATGCAATTACAATAGAGAGTGACCAAATAATAGGTGCAATTATGTTCAATTGCAATGCAAGATCCAAAGACTTATTTGCTTCAAAAGTACTTGTCTAAGTTCCATAGTCAAGGAGTGGTCTTGGAGCACTTCTACAATATAGTCTCAGCACATCCACTATTGTTGTCATCAACAAGCTAATAAAATTCATAACCTCTAATTAAAATTAACATCGGATTATCATATTAGTAATTCACCAATTCTATTTGTCTAGGGTTTAAATTTTATGTTAATCAATCCTTTACTCACTAGATTTTATTAAATTTTAAAAGGGCATTATTTTTCAATACTTATTATTTTTATGTTATTAGTTCTTTTAATTATCATTTAAATATTTAATAAAATAATTAAAACTTAAAATCCAATTGTGTACATTAGATATGAATACAAATAGAGCACATACATATCCTATTCACAACAAAAAAAAGTAGGTATAGGGAAAATAAACACACCCTAAAATTAATTTAGAATGCTTTATCCATTGATAACCAATAAATAGAATCAAACCTAAATTAATTGAGAGTAAGATGCAAATATATAAATGAGAATATAAATATTAGAAATGCTTAAAGTTCTTTATCAATTTGTTATTGTTGTTGATAAATAATTTACTCTACACTGTGATTGATGACTTGAATTAGGAATTTCCAATAATAAATCTACACTATTGATCCTATGAGAAATATGTACTATAAATTGGGATTTCTATAGGATGCAGTAGTGCCTAGGGTCTAGCCTAAGGATGGTTTTCATCTACATGGTCCTTCCTTGATATAATTTTTGATGTTTTCCTTTTTCCTTCGGAAATTATTTTGAAAAAGAGGTTGTGTTGAAAAGCATAGTGGCATATTTTGTGTGTAGAGGCAATGCTCATTGCTTCCTTAATAATGATTTAAATATATTTTCTCATGATACAAATCAAGACATGTTAAGTAAACAATGCAATGTCTACAATATTAGTATTGATATATGTGTGTTGATGTGACATTGTAATGCTAAAATAGACACTTTAAGATCTAAAAGGTTCCAATTCATTTGTAATCTTTCAATGAGTATTAATGACCTAGGACTATTTATAAATATAGGATTACATATTCTCAGCTTGAGATGTTCTAGTGTGTGATTCAGCAAAACAATGGTCAAAATATGAAAAGGTTGATCTCATGAGAAAAGAATATAAAATTTTAAATGGGAGAACATGAACATGACATTCCATTCTAAGAGACAAGATCACACGTAGAATCTAGTCTAAAAAAAATAAGATCTTAAAAGTTTGAAACTAATCTTATCTATAATATAGATAAGAACTATTTTGAACTATTGATCAAAAAGATCTTTCTATGTGCCAAACAAAATAAATTAAATATCATGACTATAAATTTACCTCCTACTTAAACATTACATTCTTCAATACTAAAACAATCAATAATAATTTTACATCCTCTACTAAAAATTGATAAATATTATCTTACTTTTATTGACTAAAATCCACCTTTAACCAAATGTGATTTATGTTATGCCAAAACTAGATGTAAATCTTACCTTTAATCCAAATATGATAAATATTTGGTTAAAGTGATAACATTATAACTATTTTGAACTATTGATCAAAAAGATCTTTCTATGTGCCAAACAAAATAAATTAAATATCATGACTATAAATTTACCTCCTACTTAAACATTACATTCTTCAATACTAAAACAATCAATAATAATTTTACATCCTCTACTAAAAATTGATAAATATTATCTTACTTTTATTGACTAAAATCCACCTTTAACCAAATGTGATTTATGTTATGCCAAAACTAGATGTAAATTAGAGATGTAAAAGGGAGGGTTTTATAAGCTGAGCTTTTATCTCTTACGCTACAGTACTTCATTTTTTTTTTTTATTATGTTTTTCCATTAACAATATGAACGGTTTGTCCTAGAAAGTGATGGATGCTTAACAAAGACTACTCACATCTTATTATATAGTTTGTTACATGAGTCTTTTTGAAGAAATATAATAGTCTGTAGTTACTTCTATCAACCTGAAAATATACATAGGAATTTCATGACACATAATGCATCTATTTTATAACCTGTAACCATTTCACTTACCAAAGTGCATATTGATATTTTTTTATTACTTGTTAGTTTTGTTTCAGCTAAAGTCGAAATCAAAACAACTTACACCTCATAAATAAATAATAAAATCCATCTAAAGTATGACAGAATACATTATGATACAAATATTTGTTTGTTTACAAGTAACAATTTAACTTGAGATTTCACAATAAAACCTAACATTTTAACCATTTGATTTCAACTTCTTAAAGCTAATCTTAAATAGATATTATTGTCAAGATTACATGAGCAGAAAAACACACAATATTGCAGTATTTTAATATTCTTTAAGCAATATGTTGGCAGTCCAGTATTGCTTTTGTGTTTCATTCCATGCCTCTTCAGAGATGCAGCTCAATACTCCTTTCAAGTGGGACTAACCTTGATCACTGCATATGTTCTTGGAGATCTTGCTGCTAGGTTTCCTTTAAAATGCTCTGGCAATGATAAAGACTTTACTGTATATAAGTTATGATAGAGGGCTTGAAATATTTCAACAAAATGATCTCTGAGCAGATGTTTGAAGCTCAAAATTATCCAATGTACTACTGTTAGAGACTTTAGCCTCAGATCCACAGTCTGTTTCATGGCGGTAAAAGTTGATCAACTGCTCCAAACTCATGTTCTGTGTGGCTCCATCATCTTTCTCCAACATCCACATTAGATGCTCAAAAACTACGGTATCACATGGAAGATTGAGAGCTCCCTTGTGGTTAAAACCAAATTCCTCCTCTGCCTTCTCAAGCAATTCTCTAAACACAGGATAATTTAAGTATGTCATTGGAATAATGAACCTCTTCAGCTCTTTTCCCACATAGACAGCCAAGTAGCCCTCTGGAACATAACTAGGAGAGCCTTTTCTACCGCCCCCTGGAGAGCCTCCATTAATGGTTGCAAATGCTTCCTTGTGGGTATTGGCCAATTTGTGCCATTTCTTCACAAGCTGCTGCAACTTTACAATCTGATGGATTTTATTTGCCTTGCTTGATCCAGTCATTTTACAAGATCTATAGACGATCAGATCTTCTCTAGACAATCAGATCTTCTGCGAGTAACCAAAATAGGCCAGTGAAACTTAAGGAAATGTTCCAACCAGTAATGGATATGTGTTACAAATAAAAATATTTCGACTCTAGCAACACCAACCCTAAAATGTATAAGCCAGTCAAAAGCAGCACCGTACGCAAGAAACAAAAGAAAAGAATCCAAATAGCAAATACTTGGCAGAAACTTGACTTTAGAATGTAGACCTTGTATACCCAATACCCACTGAGCTTGATTCTACATCTCTCTCTATACCCATATCCAATGCAATGAAAATGTATCTGATATTACCAATACCCACATAGATCTTAAGATCAGTAAGGAAAATAGATCCGTGGGACTCAAGAACACATCTACGTTCATGTATGATTGATTAGTGTTAGGGATAAAAGTACTCTTACTCTAGATCAATATCAAAGTCTATACAATGATCATAACCTAGGCAAGTGTGCCCTAACACTATAATGAAGAATCAAAAACTCACTGTAACAATGACAATAGCCTAAGATTGAGACAAATCTAATTCTACTTCACCTCCTATACCCAATGCATGAGAATATATTTGAGGTTATCAGAGAACAAAAATGATAAATATGAAGAACCAGTGGCCAACTTGATGATCCTCTGCACTGCTGTACTTCTGCATCATATGCTTTAAGTAATTGTCTTGACTCATAACAGCCAAATATTTTGAAGTATAATAATATAGAGGAAAAGTACCCAATAATAAGAAAAATATATATGCTTTGCTGCATTATAGCAGGATAGATTTAAAAAAACATACATTCTGTTAAAAAGGCAGCAAATGTAACATGCAGGCTAGTACGAATAGGACCAGATCAAAGTCAATTGATAATTACAATTTGCATGGTTATTAAATAAGCACTTTTGTTGGGTACTACATGTGATGGTCAGCGTAGCGGTAGGGATATGAAAAATCTGATTCCTGCACAGATCTATATGATCTTCTTTGAGATTCCATTAAGTTTTGACCTAGTTTCTAGAGTTATAATCTATCTTTATAATTAAAGAATAACAAGGCAGTGGGTTTGACTTGAGAGTTGAGATTTTTCTGCATCTTGTTCCTTAGAATCAACTATCTTTTTCTCATCGTAAGCTCCATAACTTTCAAAAACAAATATTGTTGTTATAAATAATAGCGTGCTATAAACAAAGTACTAATAATGTATTACTATAGAATTGTCAAAGTGGTTTACTTTTGCAGCATCCAAGGTTTCACATGATGATTCCTATTTGTTAGATAAAAAAATTGCTTGCAGTTGGTTTGAGGCTTGCTTTAGGCTAATAGCTTTTATACTTCGTGTGGCACTTAGGTGTGATTTCTTCAACGAGGGTCAAAGGAGTCAATTGAATAGAAATAAAGCGTATAATCTCATTCAATCATTAGGAACAAATATAATGTAAAACCAATAACAATATCAACTAAAACCAATAACAATATCAATTAAAACCTGGATTTTGGGGTAGCAACAATAATGGAGCACGAATTTAGTGTGGAATATGATAAGAATTTTAGGTGGACAATAATGGAGTGGCCCTTATAATAGAAGCAAACGCGAATCAAGGACATGATCCCTACTCCTCAATCCTAAAATAGTTATAATCATTGAGGAAAGATTGCATTATACAAATTATCTAGTTAAGATACTATCTAATGGCGTATTCTTTCATAAATACTTGCCACCTAATTGATGCTAACACTAGAAATTATAATAAAATCTCAAACAGAGATGGACTTTCAACTCGTGTTCATGTTTAAATGAGAGTTTCTAGAACCTAGGTGTCATTCTAAGATGATGCTTGAGTTCAAGTTAATGATAGATTATAAAAGGTTTAAGTGATCTCTTTTTTATTAGAGATATTGTAAGATTTTTTATTTATTTTTAAATAATAAGATTTTTGATTTAATGTTTTTGATAGTTGAGTAATTGATTAAAAAATAGAAATAGAATAATCAATAAGAAATAAATAGTTTATTTGAATTTCACAATAATTTCAAATTTGAATTTGTTTCACTCACTTATGTACTAAGGTAGAAGTTTAAATTATGATATTTGATTCTATAATAGAGATCACAGAGTTGGGACATAAATGGTCTAAGATATCAAACAACTAATCATGGATTAGGTTGTGTTGCACAATCTAGTTTGATTGTTGTGGCATTATAAAGGGATAATATGACCTCATACAATATGACCACCTTCTTTGTGTGCATCACTCAACAAGAGATTGTACTATAAAGAATAGTAGGAATTATTATAGGATAGACGAAAAACTGCCAACTTTGTTGATATTAGTCAATCACGTTGAACATTGTACAAATAGTAAAAAATATGCTAAGAAAAATATGTCGCTGATGTAATTGATGTAAGTAAAACATATTTGAGACTCATTCATATTGAGCACTCTTGGGGTGATCCCACAATAGTGGGTTACACTTTTTAGCCAAACATGACATTGAACTGGACATTTTTAACTAAATATTTACTTTCAAACACCTATAGCTGCTAAATTGTGAGGAATTTGAAGATGATGCAAATCCAGTGATTTGTGACATTTTGTCCATAGATTTCGTGGAATATATATATTTGAATCAAATTTCATTTATTTTTCCATCTCCCTTTTAATGTAAATTAGCTTCAATAGTAAACAACATTTTTAAAGAGTGATGCTTTACTCAGATAACACATAACTCTTTCTATGAAACATAAAATCTCTATCTTTTTGAATTTAGATTTGTAATCTATATATATCTATCTCCCTTCTATTTGGTTTCTATAGTGTTTACCAGTTTTTTCTTTTAAATCAAGTTTTGCAGTCTCACTCATAATTTAGACAGTCATTTATATAACATAACCTTTTGTATGTAATTGGGACCTTTTGTTGTGACCAAGGGAATATATATTTTTCTGATTTTTTCTTTGGTAATCTACTATTTTTCCACATGTACAAAATAAAGAGCCCGATTTTGTCAAAACCTAAGTATCTACAAGAAATATGTAATAATATAATAATCAATTCAAATATATTTAAAATTATACTTTTAAAGCCGAATAAGGACTACCTACTTAAGAAACATACCCCAAATGAATTAATTTGATCCCCAAAAAGGTAAATCAAAAGTTTTTTTGGACAACATTTTGATAGGTTTAGGAGGAGACTTACTATAGGTAATGTGTCGAAACCAGTGGTTGTATCCTAGGGTTTGATCTATGGGGGGTTTTGGATCAAACTCTCTTCAATTAAAATACTTTACATGGAGCCTTACAAGGCTTAAATCATTATATTTTCTAAAATATGTGATTTCAACAAAAAATAGAATGTCCTAGAAAGTGTAACCCATTATTGTTGCAACACCCCTTGATATAGATGCTTGATGATCATAAATAAAATACTAGTCCTTAAATTTATGTTTGAAGATTCTCAATTTATGGCATCATAGTCCACTTGCTACACTAATAATTAATAAAGTACTTGTTCTCACAAGCAAAGGGAGGCTACATTGTTGTAAATGGCTTAGATAGCCTAAAGGGGGAGTAACAGACTAATTGTTAATAGGTCATCTTGCAATTTCTTCGTTTTCTCCACTAAGGACTCACAATTAGCTTATCTATTGTTGTATGTAAATGACAACACACACATATACATTGATAATCAATAATCCATACATGCAAGAATAATTATATATAAAAAGTAATTTATAGGAATAGACAAACCAAAAAATAAAATCTAAAAATCATACTTACATAGGCACATCATAAGGAGTAGTGTCAAAATAAATTATTCTTTTCATTAGATAAAATAACCATAATTATATACATAGACTAGGATTAAAAAACGTGAGAAGAAACTAAATTCTCTTGTTCTTCCCTAAGTTTGTAGACCTACATTACATAACAAATCTACTCTTTTTGGCATGGTGAAACACTAATCACCTATCCTATCATGTGCACTTTGTCACTTATTCTCTCCAAATGAGGATGCAACTTAGACTCTAAGAGAATTAAAAAATTTCATCTATTTATATATTTCTTCTTCACACACAACCCCTTATTCAGTTTGGTTCTTATTTGTATCCTCACCACTCTCTTCTAGCCAAAATATCCCTCTAAATATCATTCAAAATGTTGCCAAAAATATATTCAAGTTCCACAATTCTAGCCATCAATGTTCAACACCTCTTTTCTAGCTCAAAATTATTATTTACATCCACCTACATGCATCAATAATAATAAATGTAGCTAAGAGTTAGTTGATTGACCTTCCAAAGTTAATTGGAAATCAAAATTTAAAATTTGAAATAAATTTTAGTTTCAATAAAGAAATTTTGCATAGGTAGTATAGGGGTATGATGCATGTATATCAAAATTTAATGAGACCCTACTTACTACCAAAATTGTATGTTACTACAAGTTGAATCTATACTATTCAATCTCAATTGGAATCAACTAGATACCATCTTTTGATATTTTATTTCTCCATTTAACCAAATATTTTTCTATTCTCTTCCTCTAGTCTACCTAAACACCCTAGAATAAAAATGGTTTCAATATCCTCTCATTGTCTTTTGGGTAGCTACTCAATCCATTTTTTAGTGATGTTTCCTCTTGTCATGCCCATAATTTTCACTAAGAAAAGCCCTATTTCTTTTTAAAATTTAATTAAAGTAATTATCTCTCCCAAGTGTTCAAGGTGCATCAACTAGTCATTTTATGACCTGCACACCTTCATATTGACACCTCTTAACTCAAGTATAAAAGATAAATTTAAAGGATTCACTAAACAATCTCTACTAGGTCTTACTTGCAAGATTGACACCTTGCCTTCTCCTAGTGTTGACTAGATTTCCATAAGTCTTCATTTGATTAGGATGAGTCTTATAATACTAAGGTTTAAGACCAAAGGTCAAACAAATGTTAATTTAGGAGCACCTAATATTAAATAGATATTAATAAAGGTTAAACAATCCTTGATTCTAAAGGAGATTAAAGTATTTTAAGCAGATCTTGATCTAGTAGTTTATTTTACAAATACATAATTAAATAGTCTCAGACTCCATTTCAATGAGTTAAGATGTTATCATCTTTCAAACTTTAATTACCTAACACTACCAATAGATTAACCTTATCACCTTAAGGTGAGTCAATTAAATTGATCATATTTTATTATATAGGGGTCATACCAACCCTCTTGTTGATGTTCACCAATTAATTTAAGGGCACACTAGGTTTTTTTTAACATTGGAGACCCCTCTAAACCCCCAAGAAGAGTTAAATATTTGATTTTATCTTTTTGTGTAAATTTTGTCATGATATAATTAACATACATACTTATACCATTCCTCAAAATACAATGATATCATCATATTTCTTAGGTTGATTAAATTACACTTACCAATGATTTAATTTATAACATCATAATTTAGAGAGGAGAATAAATTGAACATGATTAATTTCAAGGGCTATTCATTTACCATTGTTAAATGTTACTTATTTTGGAGTTACATTGTGTTAGGTTTGAAACCTATTTGATTCGAAAAGGATTAAATCCTTAAATTGTCTTCACCCTTAGAAAGTTATTTAACATTATTTAATTAGGACTTATCCATCATAAATTTGGAGGAGGAACAACACATCCTTTACCCATGGCCTCCTTGGTTCAATAGCCTTAATATGTGTATGTGCAAGATCATCATGGAAAAAATAGGCCCTTAAGTAGCAAAAAATTCAAAAAAATTAGAGTTAGGAAACTTGACATAAAAATTTGAATAAGTTATCTATATTATTTTAAAATTATGTAAGAATAGAATCTATATCAAATTGAATTTATTTTCTAAACTACTAGGTTTTTATAAAAATAAATCTATTTCTGAAAATTTGAAATTTCAATGTGCAAAGTTGGTACTCAAATTTTAGGGAAAAAAAATAAGAAGTAGGTGTTCCACTAACCACTCTTAACCACAATAAAATGATAATATTTTTTATAGATTTTTAGATATAAGTAGAGGAATCATGCCCGGATGTGATGCATATTTATTTGTAATTTTTTCCAAGTAAGTAATTAATTATGATTTTTTATTATACCTTTTAAAAATATTAAAACTCTTCATATGTCTCAATTTCACCTTAACTTGGTCAAAACTTCATGAAATTCAATTTTTATTTTTTAATCCTATAGTATGCAAAATGAGAATGTGACACATGTTTTGGATTCCAAAAAATGTGACACCGCTTTGAAAGCTATACTGTTTTTCAATCAACCTATCAATCGTGACATTAATGTGAATTTTGAATAGAAAATGAATAATAATTACTTATTAAATCCAAAATAAAGTCATAATTTATATCGATGGAAAGTTGAGAATCTCCCTTTAAAACCCTTTTCATTTCATCAATTTTGGGTTAAAAAATAGTCATCAGCCACATACCCATCATATTGCCACTTTTTGGCCCATCATGATCCTGCACATACCCATATTTTATTTTATAATTTCTCATTTAATAATGTAATAGGTGTTAGAGTAATAAGGCATCTCACTTAATTAATTTAATCATATTGGTTAATTAATTAAGTCACTTATTACTTTAGGTTTTCTTAAGCTAAACTTAGGCACACTAATAATTAATTATATTTAGTAATTATTAAGTGTGCACACTAGGGTTTATTTCACACTTAAGGACTGAAGGTAGATGGAAAGGCATTGAGGTTGCCCTAGGATTGGATAGGGTGACACATCATCAATACAAAGACGATACCATCTTATTTGGAGAGGCAACTAGAATTGAAGCCAGATGCATCAAGACTTTGTTGAATGAATACGGTATGGCCTCTAGACAATGTGTGAATTGGCACAAATTAGAAGTATTCTTTTTCAATGTACAATTGAGGCTTCAAGGAGATTTAGTACGAATACTGGGATTGAAAAATGCCAACTTTCTTGGTAGATTTTTTAGGAATGCCTCTGTTTACAGGAATAAATAAAGTTAGCTATTAGGAATCTTTATTAAACAATTGTAGGAAGAGGTTGGGAGGTTGGAAGGGGAAGTGGCTTACCTCAGCTAATAGATTGATGATGCTCAAAAAGGTATTTTCTGCTATTTTGATTTATTCTATGGCTTGCTTGAAGCTCCCCGCGTCAGTAGAAGATAGTATGGTACAACTCATGAGAAGAGTTTTTTGGAGTGGCACTAGGGAATCTTAGAAGTTTCCACTCATGGCATGGGAAAAGATCTATAAACCTTTTGGAGCAAGGGGGGTGGGTGTAAAACAATTGCACCTTATGAATATGGCCATGGGTACGAAGTTGGTTTGGGCCATGTATCGGAATAGGAATCAACAATGGGTCCAAATTCTATGTAAGAAACATCTAGATTCGGTTGAGGACACTTGGATTTTCACAATTCAAAACCCACCAAAGGGGTCAGTGATCTGGAACTTTATTATTGAATGTAGAAGCATTATCACGAAGCACATCACATGGGAATTGAATGATGGCAGGAAGGTTGCGTTATGGGAGGATTCGTGGGAGGGACATCTTGCCCTGAAGACCCTTGCTGATTTGGATGAGATTTGAAGAGTTTCAAAATAGGTATGGGGAATCGAGAAATATGTAATTATGGCACACTCTATAGGGAACATGGGGTGCTGAAGTGGCAATGGAAGTCTATGGTTGAACTTGATGCTCCTCATGCTCAAAAGGAGAGGTTGGCAAAGATTCTACAGTATAAAATTTGGGCGGTTTCAGATGCAGAAGACAGGATTAGGTGGTGTGCTTTGTCAGAAGGGGAGTACAGTGTCAAATTAGGATATAAGGTTGGGGAAGCAATTGAAGTATAAAAGCAATGGCTGAAAGATCTATTGTGGGGGAAGCATGTTTTTCCCAAGGCCGGTGTTTTTTCATGGTTGGCAATTCAAAAGAAAATCCTTATGCAAGATCGTTTGGCCAAAGTTGGAATTGTTGGCCCGGGTAGATGTCCTTTATGCAAACAACATAATGAAGATGCAAATCATCTCCTTATGTCGTGCCCTTATGCAAGGTATTGCTAGAACTTCCTTTGATCCAAACTAAATTACTCTTGCCCTCAACCTCAGGAGTTGGTAGACTAGTTTGTAAGTTGGCCATGCATTAGGAAGCAAGATTTCTTTGGTTGCATCTAGAAAATTTCCCCTTCAATTGTCATTTGGGAAATTTGGAAAGAGAGAAACCAAAGGATTTTTAAGGGTTAGATGATGCCTAGGGAGTTGTTGGTCAAGAAGATTGAAACCTCTATGGTTGAAGTTGTGAATTTGGTAGTAAGAGTGGTGAATGTAAAGCACAACATCTTCACTAACTGGGACAATGAGATGACTAAGACATTTAAGGGGCTAACGGTTCCAAAACTAGTAGGAGTGAAGACATCTGCTCAACAGGTCGACCCACAAAAAGAGGTCAAATGGTGTTCACCATGCCCAAGGTGGCTAAAAATAAATTTTGATGGTGCTTTGCGTGGAAACTCGGGGCCAAGTGGGATAGGTTGTGTGGAGCACGACGAAGAGGGGAAGTTTGTAGCAGAACGCTGTGTTTAGATTGGTGAAGCCACTAACAATATTGTAGAAGTCAGGGCAGCACTGGAAGGTTTGGTATTGGGTAAGGAGCTAGGGGCGAGGAGAATTCATCTTGAGGGTGATTCACTGATCATTGTGTATGTGATTAAACAAAATTTGGCTCCTAATTGGAAGATCAACGGGTGGTTGGTCGTAATCAGGGAAATGATCGATGATTTGGAAGATTTTCAAATAAGTCATATCTACCGGGAAGGGAATTCACTGGCGGATGCATTTTCTAAAAGGGCCATCTCTGGAGTTGGACTTGGATAGGGGTTGCGCTTGCGAAGGAGTGTTGGGGCGCTGGAGTTGAGCTATGTATGACTGTAAGTTGGTCATTCATCTAAGTAGTGAGGATCGATTGTCAATACAATAGGGGGCTAGTGATTAGGTTAATAATGAAATGGTAGGCAGGATGAGCATAGTTAGTCTTTATCTCTGATACTCCTGTGCATATGTAATACTTTAGTTTATTAATATGAATGGGTGCTAGCCCTACCCAACCTTTTAATTAGAAAAAAAAAAAAAAAATTGTGTACACTAGGGTTTTCCTTTATAGGTTTTCTTTAGGGTTTCATGATCTCCTTCATAAGGATTGATCTCATTGTAAATTATATTACATTCAATAATCAATATTTTGGTTTTCCTTGCACATATTTTCTCTAAGGTTTACAAAACACCTTCTCTTTTGTTCTGGATATCTATTGCACGTGATAGGTGATTGCATGTAGGTGATTCTTGGGGACTGTGAAGTTGGATTCCTCAACTTCTACATGGTATCAAAGCTCTAGACCTATGGCTGCCTATTTGTGATTTGAAGATATTCTTTCACAACATCTTTTTCTGTGCAAGGGTTTCAAGCCAAATTGTGTTTTTGTGGATTTGGGGGTCGCCTAATTTTTTGGGCATTTTTGGACAAAATGAACTTCGACATTGAGTCCGCAGTGCCCAAAAACCCCTATTTTCATATAAAATTTGTCCAATTTGGACATAGTCATCTAGAGAGGAAATTGTTTTTTGCCCCAAGGCCATACGACCCTAGGGCACACAGATCGAGGAATTTTTTTTTTGAAAAATGTGAATAAAAAATATAAAAAATCACATATTTTTTTCAAAAATCTGTGCCTCCAGTTATAATCCTCATCGCTGCTCATTCCTCGTCGGGCGACCATCGACATCACCACCGCCACTTGCGGTCAACTCCTATGCTCTGCCGCTATCAAGCCCAAGCCCCTGCAGGATTTTATTTGCTAGGCCGAGGTCCCATTACGGATCGGGACCCCCGCCTTTAGGCTCATGGGCTTATCTCCGCCGAGCTCCGGTCACATCAGGGTCCAGGACCCCTACGCTCAGCCCCTGCCACTGATCACGCCCACAACCTGGTCATATCAGTGACTAGGGGCTTCAGCTCCAGTACTTGACCGTCAGAGCCTGTGGTCACGTGGGTGACCTGCCGCCAGCCCCTGAGGGCTTATTTTTTGCACCTGATTAGTTGGAAAGTGCCTTTTACAGGCCTTTTTTTCATTTGCTCATAACTTTGGAAAATGAAGGCATTTTTTTGAAAATGAGATATCATCGAAAATATGGTTTGACACTCTTTCCAGTGGTGGAGGTTTGGTTTTTTGGTTTTCTAGTTTTGATACTTTTTTCGCCTGCAAAGCCAAAAGTTGTTGTTTTCACTCCGGGAGGCGTAACTTTTGCGTTCGGACTCCGTTTTGTGGAAACGAATAGGCATTGGAAAGCTTGTTCAGTGCTCTACATAGATCTCAGACCTGTTTTTTCCAAAAAAAATTATCAGGTATCCGATATTCTTATTTGATCTCATCCTTTACCTTTATAGTTATTTTCTTGGGAAGCATGCAATCAAGCTATTTTTTTTGAGATCAACAAGCATTATTATTTTCTTTGAGAGTTTATATTATTGTGTTTTGTCATGGATACACCTAAAATTGCACCTATTAATCCGTTCAACTATTTTGGTTGGAAAAAAAAAGGAGATTTATTTGAAGCATCAAGGGTTGTATAGGGTAACCATGGGTACAAAAATTGAACCTACAGGTGCTACTGAAAAGAGAAAATGGTTTAGTAGGTGTGATGAGGCTTATGGTGCTTTATGTCTGTCTCTTTCATTTGATCTTTTTTTTCATATTGAGTCTTGCACTACACCCCATGAGGTCTGGACTACTTTGGAGTCTGTGTTTGGGAAGCAAAATACTATGAGAGGGTTTCAGTTAGAGAATGAGCTTATTGGCTTAAATCCTAGGGATTTTGACAACATCCAGGAGTTTTTCACCAAACTCAAGTCTCTTAGATTGTAGTTGTCATAGTGTGGTGTTCAGAAGGAAGACTCTCAATTGATATTGTCCATTCTTTCTAAGCTTGGACCAGATTATTTAGTTTTTGTATCTACCTTTTATGCCACTAGGGATGCACTTGGTACTAGATTTACTATGCATTCTTTTGATGATTTTTCATCTTCTCTCACTCGAGAGTAGGCCAAGTTGGCTAGCATGGGCAAGTTGAAGCCCTCTTCATCACATGAGCTTATTATATATCATAGGAGCCCAAAGATTAGAAGGCTTTCTATAGGAAAAGGAAAGAAACAGAAACAAAAGGATTCTAAATCTCATGAGCAGCAGAAGGAGTCCTCAGATTCTTCCTCCTCTTCTAAGGGGAAATCATCTAGGAAGGAGAAGGGTCCATGTGCATATTGCAAGAGGGAAGGATATGCATAACATAGTTGCTACAAGAAGGACATTGATGAGCTGAAGAATATTCTTTAGAAACATCAAATTGATTTACCTTCTAGGATGTCTGCATCATCTTCTTCCCCTCATTATTCTTCTTCAGAGTAGCATGATAGGGGCACAACTAGTTTACATACTTCATTAGATATGAAGGGACATGCTATTTTTGCTACTTCAGGTCTTGGATCAGGGAGATGGCTTCTAGATTCAGGAGCATGTAACACCCCTCCATTTTGGCTCTTTGATCGACATTGTTCTTCCTTGTTATGTTTGTGTCTGATTATGCTTTAACTTTGGAACTTGGTTACTTTTGACCGTCATCTGTTAAGCGATGTGAACATTATATTTTGATGTGATGTCAATTTACTCTGATGTTATTTTTATGGCATGTTTTGGACTAACTTAGAAGATAATGGATTTAATGATGTTTTATGCTGTTGATCATATGATTGATGTTAGAATTTTTAGTTAGTAATTGTGTATTGGTGAAGGGGACGGGATGGTATCACTCGCTTGCGAGTGCCCTACGATTCTGAGATTTCCTCTTCACGGTGTGTTTGATCATACTATATATATATGCATGTCGATGTACTCTTTTTTTGCAGGTTGACAGGTACATGACATTGACTCCACCTGGTTCACAGGTTTGAGTGTGTCCATTGACCAACGGAAATTGATTGGGAGATAGTAGCTAGGTTTTCCGTGCCAAGTCGTCACCCTAGTCATAGCGTGTCGTCGAGTTGTTGTCGGGTTGGTTGTTTTAATTTGGTCTATTTCACCTTGAGTATTTATTTAATTGCAAATTGTAATCAAGGGAAAATCTGAAAATTATTATTAAGTGGGGTTAGCACAATAACAGAAAATCCAAAGAAGTAACAAAGCACAAAGGAAAATAGCATGAAAACAAAAGAGCAATATTACCCTAGTCTTCAACTTCCATGGTTCATCTTTGTTACACCTCCTAGCTTGCAGTAAATAGAGATGCCCTCAGATTTGTATGAGCAACTATGACATGTGCCTAAGTCCTATGCAAGTGTTGAAGGATTTGCATAAATGAAAATAACCTAATAATAAGCTAGAATGACAAATGACTGCAAATGTTAAATGACAAATAACCTAAGTTGACAGAAAATAGACATGAACCAGAGAGAGACCATTGACAGGAACTCGAGAGAGCCAAATGAGGATAAAATTGCCCTTTTATAAAAATTGCAATTTCGAATGTGTGGCCAGGATGAGAAGATGACAAAAACCCTAAGATCAATGATCAAGATTAAATGTTGTTGTGCATTAGGGTTAGGTCAAAATTAGGGCAATGATAAGGATGAAGGGCCAAGATTGAATTATAAGATAATTCAATCAAGGGTCGAAATTAAATGAGAAGTCAAAAGTCAAGAATTAAATTGGAAGATAAGGCTGGCACGGACAAAGAGGTTGCTGTAGAAATTAAATAATAAAATTTATTTACTCTAGCTGACCAGTAAATAATTAAATAATCAAGATATTATTTAATTATGGAGGAATGTGACAAAAGGAATTATTTTGAATTTAAATAATGATTTTAATTCAAAATTCAAGAGAATTGGCTAAATTAAATAAATCAAATTTATTTAATTTTAGTAAGAGAAACAGCTAATGAATAATTAAATAATTAAATTAAAATTATTTAATTATAGTGGAAAGTGGACAATTAAATAAATCAAATTTATTTAATTTTTAGAAGAGGGGGACTTAATTAGTGACGTAATTAAATAAATAAAATTTATTTAATTAATCAAGGAGACATAAAATGACAAAGGGAAATTAAATAAATTATCAAATTTATTTAATCAAAGGAAGACTTAGATGACAGAGAGAAATTGAATAAATTATGAAATTTATTTAATCAAAGGAAGATTTAGATAATTAATGACGTATTAGATAAATAAATAATATTTATTTATTTAATAATCAAGGAGGAACAAATGACATGAATTAATTAAATAATTATGAATTATTTAATCAATAGTCGAATGTGGACCAAGGACATAATTAGATAACTTAATTATGCTAGGACGAAGGTGGTAAAAAAAAATGAAGCTTGCAGGCCTAGGTCATTTTTAGGTGTCTACACAAATTATAAAGGTTATCAAGTGGCTTGCGTAGTTAAATTGATGTTTATATGTATTTATTTGCAATGTTGAAACATTAGTTATTTTATTGATTGATTTGTTTTAATTAATAAAATTAGATTGAGTTTATTGAGTAATTAGATTAATGGTGATATATTAAATGAGATAGCTGTTTGTCATTATTGTATATTTATGATTTAATTAAAAATCAAAGTAGAAATCATGTTGGATAGTTAGAATTAAATTAAAAGAAATAAATAAATAAATGAAAATATGCTTTAATTTCACTTTTGGAAATTATTGAGAAAGTAAATTATTTGCAAAGAATGTATTCTTTTGTTTTAAAGAATTTTGTAAAAATGCATAACATTTCAATTAGAAATTAGAAATTTGTTTTAAATTTGAAACTTGGAAATATCCTCCAAATTTTGCAATAAATTTAGTGGGTGGGGATATTTTAGGGGTTTGACCAATTTGGGGAAAATCTCTATTTTAGCAAATGAAAATTCATATAATGGGGAACTTTCAATTTGGGGAAGGAAATTCTTGGTTGTGGTTTTGGCTTGGATTGGTGAAGGAATTTGAGACTCATGCTTGAGCTGAATTCAAAGGAGGAGTTGGAAACACCATTGTTGAAGGCTTCAAGCTTTGGAGGAAAAATCAGGTTCCTCTTTGTTCTTGCTTTGTTTCATTTTGAAAATAGATTAAACCCTCATTATGCTATATGGAAAATCTTTGAAATGTTGTTTAAATCCAATGAAACCATGAGAAATTGTTTTGAAAACTTGCAAACTTGTGGAAATCTGGAAATGAAAACCAAAACTAGAATCAAACAATGGAAAAATAGAGTGAAAACCCAAAAGAAATCTCCATTCCAAATTGAATTTTTAAACTCTTTGTTTGGGCAAATTTATTTGGGTTTTTTGCAAAAATTGTATTTGCTCTTTTGCTCAATCTGAACAGGAAGTATTTATTGAAAATTTCTCTATTCAAAAGAAAAATGTTAATGGGAAAAATAAAAATATATATATATATGCATTATATATGCATTCAGATATATATATTTTTATACTTAAAATTGTTGTTGAAAACCCATATAAAATTCTGGGCGGATTTAAGAAAATCCGCAGTCGTTTGTTTTTATTAAATAAAATTTAAATTTTAAAATGATTTTTTTTGCTGTGTGGGGGTTACTGGGGGCTCACCCCACCACGCCGCCCATGGGAGGCATGGTGGGGGAGCCGCGCCCAGCGCGTACCACACCCAACCACCGCCGCAGGGATGACTGTGTGTAAACACAACCGCCACCCTTGTTGGGGTTTCAACTGTGTTAACACACAGTCGGCCCTGTTGGGGGTTCGGTTGTGTGTGAACACAGCCGCGCCCCAACCCTAGCACGACACGCGGCCCAAAAAATGAGGGTGGTTGTTGTTTTTAAAAATATAATAATATATATATATATATAATATTTTATATATTATAATTTATAATATTAAAATATTTATAATAATATTTTATATTATATTTTATAATATTAAAATATTAATATATATGTATATTAATAATGATATATTATATATAATATTTTATAATATTAAAATATTTGTAAATAATATTTGATATTATATTTTATTATATAAAATATTAATTGATATTAATAATGAAATATATATAGTGAGGATTTTAAATGTATAGCATGCATATTAAAATGATTTATTCTGCGAAGGAAAATTAGTTACTTTTAAATGGAATTGTCATTTTAATAAACAATGATAATTAAAAAGACTATTTTAATCCTTATCCATGATCGAGTAAATAGAATTAAAATATTAAATTTAATTCCTTAATGGTGCCAAGTGAACATTAGATAATTTTATTGAGAAAGTTGATTTTATAAGCAAATACCTTTAGTTAGAAATTCCATTTTTGATTATTATGGATAAACAGGAAATCTTAGAATATAAATATAATGTTTTAGAGGAATATGTTTAAATGATGTTTTAATATTTAAAATAGGAACTTTGAAATGATTATCTCATTTGTATAAGCAGAAATGAAATTGAAGAATAATCAAACGTTTTTATTTAAATATTGATTTTGATTAGTTGTAGATTGATCAAGTAGAATTAAATTATTGGTTTAAATTCTTAAATGACGACAATGTGATTTAGATATTTAAAATATAGATGCACCTAATAGTACTTTGATTGAATATAATTGTATTCAAGTAGAGATAAGATTTAGTTGACTTATTTAATGCTAAATTGAAATAAAGACTAATTTATTTGATCTGAATGTTACTTATCAAATGTCTTAAATATAGAATACGATTGCGGAAACTTAGAGATAACGAATGATTTATTTTAATCAGATAAATTTATTTATTAAAGTGTTTTGAATTATGAACATGATTGTGAAACTTAGAGTTAAGGATTGATTTATTTTAAATCAATTGACTTGATTTATTAAAACGCTTTGATTATGGAAATTAATTGTGAAACATAGGGTAAATGATGGGTTTTTAAATATTTCAATGTTGTGAAAAGAAATGGGTTATTTGATTGGATAAATGCAAGTAATGAAAGTTGTGGTTGACTGGATTTAGGAAATCCTAACTTTAGATTATTTAATTGACTGAAATGCTTTTTGTGTTTATTTGTTCATCCTCAATGTTGTGAAATCAGAGTAAGGGCTTTGAAGTCTTCCAGATAGGGGTTTGTTTATTTGTATGGGTTGTCATTACGTTAGTCAACTTTTGATGTGTCGTAGAAGTGCGTATAGTTGCACCATGTTGTTTCACCCGGTTTTCATGAACGGGGATGATTTGTGCCTCCTTGGGATTAGGAGAGGTTTGTGTAGTTTGTGCCTCCTTGGGAAGGAGTGGGGTTTTGTATCTTCATTTCCTCTAGTGTTTGGAGAGGGTTTGACCTTTGTTTCCTCCAATGTTTGGAGAGGGTTTTGACCTTTGTTGCCTCCTTGGTTTGGAGAGGTCATCTTATCCAGTTGCCTATTGGCTTGTGGTTTTACCATGGGTGTTGTCAAGTAGAAGAGTGGCTTCTGTTTGGGGCCAGATCCCAAAGAGGTAAACTGGGAAACCTTCAGAAGTGGTTTAATCAAGTGATAACTAAATTAATGTACTTAGAAGTAGGGTAGTTTTTCACACTAATTAAGATAACCGAGCCTTGCTCATGGACCCAAGGGTTGGTATAGACTTGGGATGAGACAGGAAGGCCTGGAATGGCAAGGTCATCTATCTTGTCTTTACGAGAGGTATTTGATTCCACATGAGTGAGCATGGGTGTCGGGATTCGGTAGAGGCCACCAGGACAACCCATAGTGGGGGCTAGAGCCTAGGAAGATTCCCAGATGGATATCACATGACGAGCTGTGTGATGACACTCTTTCTACGACAATAGTTGGTATTTGGTTCTCTTGAGTTTGGACTTCATATCTTACTCGACCTATTGTACTTCTGGAAGCAATGTGACTTATGTCAGTGATGTTAGGGTTGTACTTGTGTTATCCGTTTGGATTTCTGGTTCTTGTGTTTGGTTGTGTCAGTGTGAGTTAGCCTGTATCTAGGGGTGGATGGTCTTGTGTTGGATTCCTGGTTACTATCTCCTAGCACGAGGGGTGAGCCTTTGGGTATCACACGGTTGGGTGGAACATGCACCTTAATCCGTTGGTTTTCTTCTTGTTCGTGTGGACGAGATTTCCAGTTGGAGAGCTCGTGGGATCCAGTTTCTTGTCCTGCTTTATTCATTCTGTTGGTTATTGTATTTTATTACCCCTCATTGTTATCGAGGTGGAATTTGTAATATGTAATCATTATTATTGGTTTTATCTCATTCGGGGAATGAGCGTTGTAATCTTATTGTAAATTAATTGTTATTTGAAATCATGTGGTATTTATTATTCTTTGATGTAAATTATTATGTATGGAATGTATGTGAACTTATTTGTTAAGTAAATTTAATGTTATGAATTTAATTCATGTTTCTTGTTTGGGTTTAAGTAACTCAGTCTCATAACCTTAGGGGATTGGTTGGCAATGGTTAGTGTACTTGCATGTTAATTGTTCTTTTCAAAAAAAATAAAAATTAGTTCATTTGTGTTGTAAATTGCAACTTCCCCTAGGGTTGTGTGGTGAGGCGTTACACATCTCATCATATGACATCTTCACAATCTATGTTCACTTCCTTTAAGCCTTGCACTATGTCTCCTATTTTTATGGGAAACAATACTTACATGAGTTTTATAAGGAAGGGGTCTATTAGTTTTGGGGACAACACCTTTTAGGATATCATGTGTGTTCCTCACTTTAATAACAACCTACTTTCCATCTATCAGATCACACATAGAGGCAATGGGAAATTTGTGGAGTTCACACCTGATTATATGTTATCATCAGAGACTTGGAGAGTAGAGCAATTATTGCAACTAGGGTGGTGGATCACTCATCTCGATTGTATTCCTTTTCAAAATTTTCTACTGATGGTGCTTATGTTCCTATAGCTGTTCATCACACTTCTAGTGTGAATCATCATTCAAAGGAGACATTTGGATTCTTGAACATTGGTGTTCTCACTTCAGATCCTATTCTTGAGCCTTCTGTTCCTCCTCCTGTTGCAGTTGCTAATACTTCTATGGCTACAAATGTGGTTTCTTCCTTTTCAGTGCAATAGGACATAGTTGATCATTCATCTTTGGAGGTTCCTATTTAGTCTTCACGTACTTTGAATTCTTCATTTGTTGAGGTCACCCCTGCTTTTGTGGAGACATCTTCGGCTACACCTACTTCACCTTCAGAGATTGCATTCATTTGGCCTTTTCCCTCTCACTTCTTTCAGGAGATGTAGTTTCTTTTATCTTTTTGGAGCCACTTCATTCTGTGGGGGATCTACGGTCTCTTCTTTCCTCTCTTATGGGGGGGTTCATTTATGTTTCTTTGTGATGGATGGTGTCCTTTGGGGGTCTTATGGAGTCCTCCATCTTTCATCACCTAGTTGTTTTTTGCATTCTATTTTGGGGAGAAGTTTTTTTCCCATGTGGTTTTCTCCTTTACCCCGTTTGATTTAGTTTGCATTGCATTTGTACATGGGTACTTGATCGGGCCTTGTTGTTGGAACCCATCTTTTCTTTCATGCACACCTTTTTCTAGTGTTTTAGCTACTCCCTAAGTCCATCTTAAGGGGGGGTGTTAGAGTAATAAGGCATCTCACTTAATTAATTTAATCATATTGGTTAATTAATTAAGTCACTTATTACTTTAGGTTTGCTTAAGCTAAACTTAGGCACATTAATAATTAATTATATTTATTAATTATTAAGTGTGCACACTAGGGTTTTCCTTTTTAGGTTTTCTTTAGGGTTTCATGATCTCCTTCATAAGGATTGATCTCATTGTAAATTATATTACATTCAATAATCAATATTATGGTTTTGCTTACACATATTTTCTTTGAGGTTTACAGAACATCTTGTCTTTTGTTCTGGATATATGTTGCACATGATAGGTGATTCTTGGGGATTGTGAAGTTGGATTCCTCAACTTCTACAATAGGCCCCCTATAGTTATACCAAGTTAAAATAAGTATTTTAAAGTATTAATTTAATTTCTTGACAATACAAAGGTTTAAATTGGGTCCATCCATAGGAAATCCTCTTGCTTAAAAGAATTAATTTACTTAATACATATATTTTTGATTAACGAGGCTAGTTTGCACAAGATTTAATTTTCGAAAAATCATTAACTCAAACACATTTAAATAATTATGTAATTTTACTTGAAAGATTTATGATATGGACAATCATAAGTGATACCTTTGGCTTTAGTCCAAATTTAAATTTATTCATTAAGTCACTTCAATTAAATTTTATTTCAAAAGAACTACTTTATTAAATATTTCAAAAAGTGACTTTAAGTCACAACTCAAAGTGAGGATCCCTAGTCCCATTGTCCCCACCATTGATAGAATTAGTAATTAAACAAGTTTAATTAAGTGATGAATGCTAGTGTTAATTAATTAAACAATTGATAGAATTAGTAGTTTTCCTGTATCGAGTAGCTTTTGACCCATCTCATTTCTCACGCCTTTAAAAGGCCTGTACACTATGTATTTTATCATCTTGATTTCTAAATATCATCTTGGATATTTGGAAAAATTGTATTTGTGTTTCTCTCGTGTATGTGTGAGGGTGGTTTATTTCATAGGTTGAGGATCATGAGGAGATGTCATCTCCTACATGGTATTAGAGCTCCTCCTTCTGCTCACCCTTCAGGAGAGTTTTTATCAAGGAGATCAAAAAATTTTGGAATGTTTTTTCATTTTATGCACAAATTTTGAGATGAAATCTTGATGTAAGTAGGGGAGGCCTGCAACATACTCAAACAAAAAATCAATCAACAAAGAAACTACCAGATCACTGAATTCTCAGGTTCACTCAATCTCTTCAAATCCACTCTATTTCCTTGTAGCACTAGGAATCAACAAATCATGTAAAAAATTTCAATGACCTTCTTTTAGTCCTTGACCTAGACCATTTCAGGAACCATTTTCTATACTCAAAAACATATAAACAAATCTCAATGGGTTACTTTGTAACAATTTCACTAAAATTGGCTTTTCATGCCTTTTAGGCCTCAAATTAGCCCTTTTTTTCAAAGAGACTTGTCTCTAAATAGTTCCTAAACCTTTGAAATCGTGGGATAACAACCAATAGGTATTAAAACCATAGAATCCACAATTTTTTGTTAGAAATTCATTCACCAAGACATTTAATCCCCAAACCCTCCTTTTAAGGCATAAAAGTAGGGTTTTAGAGGAAAACACACCTCCAAACCTCCCACTTTCTTGAAACCACCCCAAACAGCTCTAAATATATCTGCACAAACTCAATTCATTAAGAAATCACACTGCCCCAACATGAATTTCACGTTTGCTTCTTAAAACCTCACTAATTCATGGAAAAACCTCACTTTTCACCATTAGGGCCTCATGCCCAATACACTACTCAACCTCCCCTACACCAAAAAAATATATAAAAATATAAATCCTATAGATTCAATCCCATTCCACCTAGCTACAGTGGTCACAAAATGGTGGAATGGGTTTAGTTCATTGTATTGACTTCAAGCCCTTAACTCTGTTTTACACAGTTAGATTAGGAAAAGCAACTCAAACCTCCTACAAAAAAAAGTTACTTCAAACAAAAATGGAATCCATACAAGCTTCAGAGCAATTAGTTATTGCATGGGGCCGTACATGTCTGATCAAGAAGGAAAATATAGAAAATATGGTAAAAGCAAAGTTATTTCCAATTGTTTATTGTTCCAATCTTCAAAAAATTAAATCTCATCAAGGATTTTACATCAAATATATAATTTTTCCTTCCTAACTAACTACCCAAATCCCAAAAACTGACTTTTGAAGTCTTGTGATTGTTTGCCTTCCCTAGAATGCAACTTTACAACTTTTTAAACAATTTTTTAATATTTTGCAGTTTCTTGCAAACTAAATCCTCTAGACACCTATATACCACCAAAATGACTCAAACTTAACTAATTACATCATTAAATGGTATTCAAGACCTTATTTTAGACAAAAAGTTAAAATCATAGAGCCTACTCTTCAATAACCCAATTTGACCAAACTTGTTCAATGGTGCCCATACACCATATACCCCAAATTTAAACTTTTCCAAGTCTCTTGGAAAGATTAATGTGACTTGTCCTCCTTTATCCTATCCATTCCTTTGATCTCCAAGTTTGTCTTCATCAGGTCCACTTTGGTCTTGCTTCATACTGCCCTTGTCATTTTTGTTCATATCTTCATTTTTTTCTTGCTTCAATCTATCATACTACTTGGTGGGGTGTTCTTCATCCTTTCCTTCATCACTTATTGATGCCACATCCTTCTTTACACCTATACACAAGCTTCCATCAACCGCATTTACTTTCCTCTACTCATCATGCATGGTTCCTTGCTGAATGCTCTTTTCATCTACATCCTTACCTCTACCATCTGCACCATTACTCTTAGCAGTCCCTGTCAGACCTACAAACACTTTTCTTAGTGTCTTATCAGAATCACAATCCATTGTCCTCTCTTTCACTATCTTCTCAGCCTCATAAACTCCCGCTCTTCCAATATTCAACTATCCATCCACTCTCCTTGCTACCATGAGGAAAATCACTATCCCTACAATAATCTCATCACCTTTTTCTTGCCTTTCCACAGACTTTACACACTTACTTTGCACTATCTCAGTTTGAGATACTTTCCCATCTTTTCTCTTCCATATAAAAGTTTTCTTTTGCACAATTGGCTGCATATTTCCTTCATTTCTTTTACCTACTGTCCCAGGGTAAACCCACAAAAGTGGTTTTCAACTAGAATGAGGAAGGAAAACTTGTAAGAAATGACCCCATGCCAAAAATTTTCATTTTGGGGGTTCGAATGAACTCATTGGTTCAAATGAACCAAAAAAGGGTTCGCTTGAACCAGGGTTCGAGCGAACCCATTTAATGCATGCACGGACAAAAAAACAAATGAAAAACCTTTTTGGGAAGGGGGTTTGCTAGAACCCCCCTTTTCCCTGATTTTTGACCTTGTTCACAAAAAAAACCTAAATTTTTATGCTTCGAAGTTTGGGTTGAGGATGAAAATGGAGGAATCTTCAAAAACCCAACTGGAATCAAGTAGTCCTTAGAATGAGCTATCCAATGAATATAATTTTAATATGTTTTGGTTTTATTATGTATTTATTGTTTTAGTTTTATTAATCATAGGTTTTTCATCGAAAATGAAGGTCTTTGTTCTACGCATGTGGAAAAATAGCAGATTATAATTTTTTTTTTTGAAAAATATGAGTGCACCAGAATTGAAGTCCTTGATCCAACAAAATAAATAAATTGAAATTCGATATATATAAAAAAATTTACGCGTTATCCGGTCATACTATGTCTAAATTGTAATTGGTTTGACTTCAAAACTTGATTAAAGAAAAAATATTCAATAAAAAACTATCTACCCAAGTGGAAGCACTAGATATCAGAGTTACAAATCTAAATTCGAAAGAATTAGAAATTTATCCTTAATGGAAAAAAAATTATGCGTTATACGGTGTGCGTCACTTTTTAAAAATATTGTTTTATGAAAAAAACTAGTTTTCATGGGAGATGGAAAAACAAGTGCAATCTTATTCCAAAAATTTTGAAAAAAATATTTTTAGAATCTACAAACAAAATTTGACGCGACTCTATTTTGTATCATCTTCAAATTCCTCATGGTTTAGCCACTATAGGTGCTCAAATGTGAAGATTTAGTTAAAAATAATAATTTCAGTGTCTAGTTTGGCCAAAAATTGTAAACCACTATTGTGGGATCACCCCCAATACAATCAAGCCTTGAAATTTCTTCCAATTCAATATTCTTACTTTTCTCAACACTCACATATTCCTTCCTTCCAATCATAATGATCTCACCATGCTCTTTTTCCTCTTCATCCAACGGAGTTAAGATGAATGTCCTACCATCCTTCTCAATTGTGTATGTGTTTTGCCTCCCATTGTATATGACTGACCTATCAAATTGCTAGACCATTCCTAGCAACATGTGACAACAATTCATGGGAAAGATATCACAAACAATTTTGTCTCTATATTGACCAATCTGAAACTCTACGATAGCTTGCTCATTCACCAATATAGACTGATGATCACTAATCCAAGACACTCTATAAGGCTTCTCTAGAGGCATTTTTTGCAAATTTAACTTGTCCACCATATCACTAGACACCATATTATCAGTGCATCCAGAATCGACTACTAGTTTGCATACCTTATTTTTGCATTTGCAAGCTAT